>CM041735.1:4564803-4846522 GCA_023373845.1 Nibea coibor
CCAGTGTCTGGAGTCAGGGTGCCACTGCTGACAAAGCTCACCATAAAAAGCCATTTGGCCTCCACTTGGTTGGTTGTGAAGAATTGTTTTCTGTCGTAGCATCACAGGTATATCGGAAAAACTGAGGATTTCCGCGGGAACTACATTGCCAGTGAGGCTCCCCTTTTGCTCCGTGATGTGTCACTCGTTGACCCCACAGACAGGTACAGTAACTCTGAACGTGCACATCCAGGCTAAGTAGCTTGTGTTGCTCTCTAAGTTATTTTTAAGGAATTTGTAATAAAGTAAACACACATACTTGTCTGGAAGAAGTTTTAACCACAAATGTTGCTAATTTAATTGTAAATATTTGTATGGCATCACTAATGGTTATTATATAGTGTGCATGTTCTTCCTTTCAATTAATGTCAAGTTAAATGCTCTATAATAACAATCTTCCAACTAAATTCAGAATATTAGACAACATAGCATTATTTACTGTAGATAAATATAAATAATCTGTGGTTTTATAAATGACGTGCTCATACTGATCTTCCAGGAAGCCCACTGAGGTGGAATGGAAATACACAGAGGAGGGCGAGAGAGTCCGAGTGTCTCTCAGGACGGGTCGAATCATCCCAAAACCTGTCGTGGAGCGACGAGATGGCATCGTGCCGCAACAGTGGAAAGGTGAGAGTGTCTGTGTGTTTTGACTGGAGGGGGGGCTTCTTTTCACTAACCAGTTTATTCCATGTGTAACTATGAGTCAGCACATAAAACTGGATGCCATTCAGTTTTCCACCCCGTGTAGACTTGAATACTAAAAATATACTTATGACTGATGCAGTTTGATTGTTTTATAGTGGAAGAAACACGTTCTCAACTAGAAGACACATGGAAAGTACAAACCTTTACCAATGCTGAGCAACTCTCTGACTTACTTGTACCCCAGAGCGATGCTTGAAACAAGCCTGTTTGCATGACGTGTCATCAGACCACATCTGAAGGCAAAGGTGTTCATAGGTTTTTCAAACGTCACACCCAGAGAAATAGGTGAGATGTGATGGTCAAGGTCAAACGGGGGAAATGGTGCACACTTCTTTTCAAAGGAAATCAAATTGTACAGACAAAATGTGACTGAAATTGTTGTTTGAAGAATGAAAAGAAAGCTTGAGGTGAGAAATCAGCCTGGACACTGTCTCACCTCTAGACACCTAGTTGGTGGAGCTTCAGACCTGACGTCTTTCATTTTTCCACTCTTTGCAGACTTGAACTCCATAAATAGGTTTCAGAGTGAGTTTGTCTCATTGTTTAAAAGACACATGGAGAGCAGGAAACTTTACAACTGCTGAACAGCCCTCCAACTTGTTTGTAGATTCTAAGTCTTTATGTTGACACTTCAGAAATTCTCCTAAGATTTTGAGGTTTGTCCAACAAAGTCTTTGTTTTTTTTCGCAGTTACATAGTAATAGTTAAAACTGATGGTTAAAAAAAGTGTCAGAAGAAGGGCCTGTTTAAATGTATGCTTTTTTATGCTCTGCTATTCAAGTTGTATGTATTTTTGCATGGGACTAGTTCTTCTTTTTGCCCTCACAGATGGCCCCAAAGACACCAATCCAGAGGACACTCTAGAAAAGACCTATGTACCATCTTTAAAAACCCTGGAGGAGGAAGTCATGGAGAAACTTGGCATCCAGGAGAACAGGAGGAACCGAAGGTCCTACTGGTACTAAGCAGAGAAATCAGAGACACTCTGGCCCCGCTGTGCTATCCTGTTTTTCACACGGCTTCCGGGGGCATGATGTTTTGATGGGAGTTAAACAAACATGTTAAAAAGAGACCGTGTGAGGATGACATGAGTAAGGCTTATGGACTGTAAAATACTGTTGCAACATGCATATTATTGAGGAAATAATAGCTTTGTAACAGTATGAGGAGGTGAAACAGATGTGCAAACAAAACTGATAACAGACCTGCAACTTAAATGTTTCCTGAAAGAATTCCACATTGTATTATGTTGTTTCTTTTTAAGTGTGAATAAATGCCACAGGTAAACCAGTATAATGGCTTGTATTTAGCTGTAGACTAGAGCTTAATTCATATTTCAGTAGGGGAGCTCAATATTCTCAAACAACAATACTATTATCATATAAAACTGCAAGGATTTTCACAAGCAGAAGAGCTATATAGACATTTGTGTTTATTAAGATGCTCTTATCAAAAGTCTTAGAATAACAATGGAATAGATTAAGTGTAATATGAAGGGGTTCAACAGAGCATTTTAGCTTCTTTCAGCTTTTTGTTTTGTTGTCATTTTTGCACTTAAACACAAGCAGCTTTAGACATTTCCAAATGAACGATAACCTTGCTTCGTGTCTGCTGGATCTGCATCAACAGTATTTCCTAATCACTCTGCAAGGTGATGTCAGAGTTGTGTTAACAAATTGTCAGCTTTAGATTTTTAAAATGTAAAGGTTTAGATTTGATATTATGAGCATAAAAGGTGCAGTCATTTGGAAAGAGAAAATCAGTTTTTGCCCATTTTCCCACACCAGGCAAATACTTTGGAAAAATATTCACCAAGCAGGAAGAGAAACATTAAGTCCGTAAGAAAGCCGACTTTCAGCTAAGATGCACATGTTGAGTAAGCTTTTATTAGGGCCATTATGGCAACATTATGAGAACAGTAGTGGCTGCTGGTTCACAGAAATCGGTAGCTTCTGTCCCAGAGTGGATAAATCACTTGATTTAGTGTTGTAGAATGTTTCATGGGTACTGTACAGTCTCCTTGATTGGAAAATGATTCTTGGTATTGGCAGGGTTAATAATTATAATTGTTGCAGCCTGTTTGGATTATTCATAAGGCTGAAAATAGTCATATTATTTTACAGAAGCCCAGACATGCTGGTCTCCAAAGCCTTTAGACAAATGATTCTCTCTTTCCAGTGTGTCTAGGGAACAGTGCGGAGAAGGAAATGGCTTGGGAGGAGACTACATGGACTGGATAGTTTCAACAAAATTCTCACTCACCTCATTTGACTTTTTAAACACAGCCGCTGCATGTTATTCCTGTCATATGTGACATCAGGTTTCCAATATGACCACACCCTTGAACATATGACCACGTTAAGTCATCTGTTTCATATAAATTGAGAAAAAACCTTAACTCTGTCAAGGTTCAGCCAAATCACTGTATATTTAGGAATATATACAGTTTAAGTGTTTCTTGTTCACTTGCAGCATTTTTGTAGACCTCAGCTTTACATTGTAACAATTCTGTGATTTTATGACCTATTGTTGTAGATTTATATAGAACAAGTCTATTCCCACAATGAGCAAGCACTTGGCAACAGTGGCAAGGAAAAACTTGCAAAAATTCATTTCACAATTCAAATTCACTTTGAATACTATATTCTAATGCTTTTCATCAAGTATATCTGTAATAGCAAAAGTGATTTGAATTGGAATTTGCTTCAATTGAGGGCACTGATGCACTGTTTAAAAATGTCCTTTCCTGCAGCAGATAACATTAAAATTAGCTCCAGCTACAAGATTCAAATGCTTCTATGCATCAATAATAATAATGCAATAATATAATACTGGTGATGCAAGTGGTTCCTGGTTTTAACCCTGCTGGAGCGCCTCTGTGTGGATTCTCTCTGGCTTTCTCCCACAGTCCAAACACATGCACTTAATGTGTTTGAAAACTCTATATAGGTATATAACTCTATATAGAGAGCGACTGGTTGTTTGCATCTATGTGCCCTGTGATGAACTGGTGACTTTTCCAGGGTGTACCCTGTCTGTCGCCCAAAGTCAGCTGGGACAGGCTCCATCCCCACTGTGACCCTGATGAGGATAAGCAGTTGCGGATAAAGGATGGAGTGATAGATTCAGTTGACTTTATGAAAAAAAAAGGTAAATATAATCCTAGCCATTTCATTGAGGACTTTTTTGACATTTTAACTACTTTTTTTTTAGCTGATATTGACCTTATCACTATCAGTATATATGTTATCCAATGCACAGTGAACTGCAGTTAACAGCTCTGTGACAGGCAAGTGAGACGGTAGAATCAGCTTTCAGCAATGTCAACTAGAATTGGTCTACAATTTTTTTTTATGTAAAATGACTGAACATGTTAAAGAATTCCTCATAAAAAAATCACTTAATCAACCTCTAACATCAATATCAGGCTCAAAGATCCCACCCTGGTTTGAACTCTTTCAGTTATACCTGCCAAAACAAGTGAAAATGTCTCCCTTGAAAACAGTCTATTGACATGTTAGGAGACATTTCAGCAGCTGTTAAACGGTAGAGCATTATTTATTCACTTAAGCCGCCCTGTCCAGCTGCTCAACACGTTTTGTGGATCTCCAAATATTCAAAAGAAGACTTTAGCTGGAAAGGATCACACTTTAAAATATCTTTTATTAGCTTCAGTTATATACTGTAATGTGAGTGCCAATAGCAAAATGTTATAAAAATACAGGACTGCTGAGGTCTATGTGACCAGAGATCATTTGTAAAGTTAGTTTTGATGAAAAGCATCACATTCACAATGGCTTCATTCTATTCCCAGTGTCCCTGTAAGCCACTGTGCACAATTCCCAAACCCTGAAACTAAAGCAGCTAAATGGAATTCAGCCAACATTCATTTTTGAATCAAAAGGTCTATACAATATATAAATATTGAAATAAAATGTGTACGGTTAGGGCTATTTTTATCTTATTCAGTATTTTTCATGTAGGAAGACTTCATGTAGGAAGATAAAATGTACTAAACATATAAATGCACAGGAAAATAAATACAGCAAATGTAAAATATCTCATACATGTATAGGCTTTTTTGTGGTTAGTCAAAAATGCCTCATGACCTCAGTATTTCTAAAATGCCAGCTAGAGCCTTGATTCACTTCACTTGTGTTTTTCCCTTTTAAGGACTGCCACCACATCCAGCAACACTCCCAATTTTCTAAAATTAACTTAAAATAGCCCAGCATAGCTATAAATATCCAGTTTTATCTTTATCTATCAAAGGAAGCGCAGTCTTCTTTGAGCTCAGCCTCAGTTTATCTGTCATATATGAAGCCTATGAAGTCTCTTTTTCCTCACTGGTTAACCACCAGTATTGAGTTACAGAAATAAGTTTGCTTGTTGCCAGATCTCCAGCTGTAGAAGCTACTAACTCTGCTGCCAGACAGTGACACAAAAAAAACACAAAACGATGTGTCACAGATAATATAACTGCGTAAAAATTTCACAGTGCCTCTCTGTACCCTAATTTCTGGTCAGGCCACTAACATCATGCAGAAAGCATGGCAAGTCATTGGTTTGGCTGGCGAGTGGATGAGTGCAGCACTTTTCCCAGACTCGTCCCTCCTCAACCAGTTTGCTTCTGCCACTTTGCATCCAAGAGGGAATAAAAGCAGCCAGTCAGCGGAAACAGGGTTTTTGAGGTTTTTTGCTTTTATGGGAGGAAAAATGATTCAAAGGCTGGTCGTCTTTCCTGTCATTGCATGAGTGTTGTATGGATTTCAGTCTGGGATTAGAGCAAGGTGGAGTGTAATGTAGGTGAAGCGGAGCCTTTTGTGTTGCTTCATTTGTCCTTATTTTTTCCATTCACGCAGGCAGAGATTTATAGGCGACTTAACTGTTGCAGGGTAGAATGAGCTTGAAGAATGCCCATCTTGTAATTTCTACTTTGTGGTAAATTGACAGCAGTTCTGGTAACCCAGTTAAATTAAACCACTGAACATGACTCAAGCAGAATTAAGAGTACATAAAAATAAACTGCACTCTGAATTTTAGCTGAGTCACATTTTACTTCTCAGCCACGTAAACTAATGAATACCACCTGGCGGTATAGGTTCTACGTGTTGAGATCACTAACAATGACGCTATTCTATTCTCTGTTCATATAAAAAGTCAGATTAAAGTGTGAAGTTTTTTTCAAAGTAGCTTTATTAGTTTGAAATAAGTCCCTGTGTCACTTGGTGTCTCTTTTGTCACATGACGGACAGAAAAAGAAAAAAAGATCAGTGACACTGTAATCTCCCTTTCAGACGCAGAAGGATTTGTGATCACTTGAACATCTCCAGGACATCTGAAGACACTTTAAAACTAAATTTGAATGTTGCTCTTGACTCACTTGATGATCTAAGCTCAGCTACAATATAATGATAGTGTCTAATTATAGGCTGGTTGTTTGAAGGCTGCTGGAAAATGTAACGTTAGCTTGTATGCAGGTCTGAGGCATGGCTTGCATGCATGTTTAACTATGTTTGGTCTAATTTAGTCGCTCTCAGTAGGATTCTTGTATATGACCTCAATACGTTACGGTTAGGAGATGAAAAGAAAGGTAGAAAACTGCACTTAGTTTTCCTTTTAGACTTTAATTCCCTTATCCAGACTTGATTTATGGCTTTTATGTTCATTTTAATGATTTCAATTAATTTGCAGGCATGTAGTTCACAGCTAACATTTAAAAGGCTTAAATACTTAAAATAGTAGGAGTATTGTGTAAGAAATAAAAAAAAAAAAAGAAAAAAAAGACTGGCACATAAATCTGTGCAACAGACTGGATGTTGTATGTGCAAAATACAGTAAGAGGACTTTCAGGTGTAGTGTTGTTTTTTTTTTTGCAAATGGATATTTGCTTGGAAACAAAACGCATCAAACAATATAAATAAGCCATATCAAATACTTTGTCACTTTATAAATCCTCGGTTATCACTGATGTCTCCACTCATCAAATCTTTTTTATCACATGGAGATACTGAGCAAACCCATCCTCAACCTCTCACCACCACCATTATTTATACATTATAATATCATCATCATTATTATTATTATTACAAGTCACGCATTCAAAATCTAGAAAGTAAAAATACTGAAATATATTACAATAAAATGTATACAGTGGTGATATGTGGAACAGTGTCTTTCATATTATAATTGATGCATAGAAGCATTTTAATCTTGTAGCTGGAGCTAATTTTAATGTTATATGCTGCAGGAAAGGACATTTTTAACAGTGCATCACATTTATTTACATACTATATGTTTCGATGATGACTGAATGATTAAATAAAGTTAGTCAGAAAAATAACTATAAACCAATTTCCAAAAAAGTTGGCTCACTGTGCAAAATGTAAATAGAAGCAAAATGTGATAATGTGCCAAACATTGAGACTAAAAATTATTTTGAATTTGAAGCCAGCAACACATTTGAGAAAAGTCTGAACAGGGTCATGTTTACCACTCTGTTCATCAGCTCTTCTTTTCACAACACTCTCTGCTGTAATCTTGAATGTGGAATGTTTTCACAGTCTTGCTTGATGTACGATTTCAGCTGCTCAACAAGTCAAGGTTTCCTTTGTCGTATTTTATGTTTAATAGAGCATTAAACATTTTCAGTAGGTGACAAGCCTGGACTCTAGGCAGGCCAGTTTAGCACCCAGACTCTTTTACTACGGAGCCATGCTGTTGGAATAAGTGCAGAATGTGGTTTGGCATTGTCGTGCTGTAATAAGCAAGGCCGTCATGCATTTGTGTATGCAGTGACGAACAGTGTTCACAGACAATGGATTTTGGAAGTGTTCCACAGTCCATGCAGTGATGTCCACGACAGAACTATGTCAGTTTTTCATGCAGTGCCCAAAGATCACGGCCAGCTAATGTTGGTTTTCAGACTTTTCCCTTGCGTAGTTTTTTTCTGATTCTCTGTAATGATTATATACTAGACAATCAAATCCACAGATTACGTGTAATTGTATGTTGAGAAACATTATTGGTTATGTTGCACATAAGCGGACCCATGCAAACACGGCTGGAGACCAAGAGCAGTTTTAACAGTTTATTGACAAAACCAGAGTGAATGGTGTGGGGGCAGGTGGAGGTCTGGTAGTGAGAGGAATCCAAAATGCAGTACATGTGCATGGCTGATGGTGGAAAGATGAATGGGAATGACTGACAGGGATACTGAGACACAAAGGTCAAGACTAGCAGAGGAGTTGGCCATAGCGTTGATGGAGTCTGAGAGACTGAACTGGTGTTATATACTGCATGGTTTGTAGAGGGAGGTGATCAGGCAGGAGAGAGGGTACTGACGGCCCTGCCCAGCGACAGAGACAAGACAGACGGAAATACAAGGGAAGGAAAAACCCAAGGGACTAGGAAGCAGACAGCCTCATCGTGACATTATTCTTAAATTGTTGCACTATTATAGGGTGGCCGCCCCGTGTGTGAAGGCTCAGTCCTTGCTGCGGAAGCCCAGGATTCGAATCCGACCTGTGGCTCTTTCCAGCATGTCATTCCCCATCTCTCTCTCCCCATATTCCTGTCACTCTTCAGCTGTCTCTATCAAAATAAACATTGAAAAGGGCAAAAGAATAATTTTGCGCTATTTTCCATTGCAATTTGTCACAGAGTGGTGAATCTTTACTTCACAAAGACTCTGGGATTTATACCAAATCATGTTACTAATTTGTTGCCAGCCAACCTCATTCATTGTGAGATGCTCCATCAGGACTTTTCCAGTCTTTAGTTGCTACTGATCCAACTTTTTTGAAACGTGTTGCTGGCATCCAACATTGGCATATAATTGTCCAAAATCAAGATTTCTCAGTTTCAAACTAAAGTACAAACTTTTGAAATGAATTCAATAGGGTAAAGGATGGAATATTTCTCTAGTAGTAAAGGTAAGTAACATAAAAATGTAAATTCCTGTGTAATACTTCATGTTTCACCACTGTATAAAAGTACAGTATAAATATTTCAAATTGGGACAATCCACTTATAAAGATTTGATGTGTGGACCTTTTCAAAGTAAAAAGAAATACTTTTTGGTGATATCTTGATAGTATATTTGCCTGATGAATCAAACTCGCCTCAAAGTCCATACAGCAGCTTTTCTGGGGTTTTCATACCAGTCACATGATCTTCATCAGTAGACAGGGTTTGCCCAGTTGTCATGAAATTGCATATGTTCAGATTTTCATCTTCTTCTGAGACGTCTCCTCATGTTGGCTTAAAGTGAGACTATGTAACTTTGGTTAAAGCAGCGGCCAGTTTGGCCACAAGAAGTAATTACAGGATAACAGCACACTGAATTTCCTTTCCTTTCCTCAACATTCAAGTCAGTCGCTTTAAACACATATGTACGTGACCCGATGGAACCTAAATGTTATAACAGAAGCACAAGTAGAACCACAAAGAGAGTCAATGATTTATACAGAAACATCTATCGAAAATTTGCTAGCATTAGTCATCATAAGATACTGGTCCTACCAGATCACGCAAGGTTGTAGCAGTAAAACCCCAGAGTGTGTTAAACTGAGATTTATAATTGGAAACTGAAATCATGATGTCAATGCAGTCTCTCATCCAGCATTTCTTTATTCTTTTTTATTCTGATTCTGATTTATTGTTGTTTCCCATGCAGGAGCACAGTGAGAGACAAATTGACATCCATTAAAGTTGCTGTTTCTGAAACTCAAACCCTGGTGATTTAATTCAGGTAAACAACAATTACTTTGTGAGCACAAAAAAATAAATAAATAAATAAACTACATCTTTAAAATGACAAGCACAGCAACCCGGGAACTTGCTCCATCATGACTTGGTTACATTCATATCCATAAAACCCTCTGACTTCTGGGATCGTTTTTTGAAGTTGTAATCTTGGCTGTCTAAAAAACTTCTACAGCATTCAGTCCTCTTTGTCCTACTGCCAATAACTAATCATGGACCCTTGATTTGTCCGTGGACTCTTTTACTGTGATGTTGATCTCATGACTCAAACTGTTGAGAAGGGCTCTAGTACTGTTACAAATATACAGAGTTGTAGTACACAAGATTGGTCTTGACTTTTTGAAGTTCTTGGTCTTCCCTTGGAATCAGCCACATTTATAGCCTCGTCTCTGTCTCAGATAAAGAGCACTCTGGACTTTATTTGAAGACCAGTCGAAACAACAATTACCATCACTAAATTTGCTGTACATTGTCTGGTTTATTTCCCCCCTTCACATACAGTTCTTTAACAAAGTGAATGGATGACAGGAGAAGAAGCTGTGGCTTTCTTGGAGGAGCCAAAACTGTAATAAAAATTTGGCTACTTAAACTGCAAAGAGTTCATCTGCAAAATGACATCCAAAAGAAAAAACAACAATCAGCAAATTCTGCACTGCAATACTTACTGAGACAACTTGGAACACGACTCAACAATATTAATATTAATTAATTAATATTAGTAAGTAGCTACACTGTTTGGTCTTGGTCTTGACACGGTCTCGTCCTGCCTCGGTCTCGGTTTTTACTCGATCTCAACCTCCTCAACATCTTGGTCTTGTCTCAGTTTCAATGCACCCTTGTTTTGGTCATGACTTTGTCTCAGTTTAGGTGGTCTTAACTACAACTCTGCAAATGTCAGTGGGGTCTCAAAGAACAACCCCAACCCTAATGCTGATGAATTCAACTTTTCATTTTTAAAAGAGCGATTGGGTTCTATCGTCTTCGGTCTCAGTTTGAAAGAATCACCACCGTTGAGAAAACAAGGTCAGTTAAGTAGCTGTTCTGGAGCTTTCCATCTTATCCTAAGATCTTTTCCAGCAAGAAGTTCTCTTGTTTGCCACACACTCTATGGTTAGGTCAAAGGTCAGCTGTCAAGAGCAGCTGTGGAACAGCAGTCCTGTATCTGATGGAGGTTGTGGAAGATGGACTGACTCTTTCTATCATTGCAGTTTCTGTTTTAAGGCTATCTTTCTTTTTCCTTACACCACCCTTCCTCTGAAGATGGATGACAGTAGAGAGGATGACGTCTTACAGTGAGCGTAACTGCTGACTGGACTCGAGTCAATCTAGGTCACTGTGACATTCAATCAAAGCTGGAACATAGAGTTGGGCCGGATCACACCTCTGATCTTTGTCTGCTCTCCGAGCCTTGACATTTCCTTCCCAGACAGTCCTGCTGGTATCTAGGTGCCAGATTCCTCAGGTGTGAAGCACCAACCACTGCTGCCGAACCACAGGACGACTTGAAAGTACCAATTCACTCTGTCTGACTGGGTAAAGTGAGCACCTGCTCCACAGCTCCAACTAAAAAGGTAAAGTTCTAAATATGCTTCAGACAAAATGCGTGTCAGATTGTTGAACAGCGTCTGAACTCACTTCCTGCTGCAGTTTGCCAGGTGTGTAGAGGTAAGACAGTAGGCAGGATTTCTCTTTTTGTCATTGCATCACGATGAATGCCTTCCAGGAGAGACTGTGGAAAGTCTACATAGTTACCCCTGTAGTAATAATACATGTCTTGCCTGCTCTGTGGCACCAGACCATTCATCCTGGCTTCAACTTTGGCTATTTTATCTAAACAACTACAACCTTTGCACAGTGCACATGCTGAGAAATGAATATTGTTATGACTTTTTTTTTTCCTTCTTTGGCTTTTTCTGGATTAGCTTAATGACTGCAGTGGTGGAAGAAGTATTCAAAGATGTGATGCCACACTGTAAAAATACTTGACAACAATTATGTCCTGCATTCGAAACCTTATTAAGTATGTAAGTATCATCACCAAATATAGTAGTACCAAAAGTTAAACTACTCATTCTGCAGTTGACTGTTCCCTGTCAGTTATTTACTCTTATATATGATATTATATGACCAATCTTCCTACTGAATTTATTTGTATGTTACATTTTACTGCTGTAGATATTTAAATTTGAGCTCACTTTAACTACTTCATAATGTTGGTTAGTTTAATCTACAGCAATGCATCGTGTTTTATAAGATCGTCATAGCATCGCTGCCCTGTGAGCTCAGAAAAACATCCCCGTTTCCAGCTGTGTGACGATGCATTTTCAAGTTCAAATGTGTCGAGATGGTGCCACGTAGCACCCTGGGGGCTTTTAGGGGTTTAGTACCTTGCTGTAGGTCGCCTCAGCAATGCCCAGGAGGTGAACTGGCACTGGTCCAGCTACCAGTCCACACTCCATACTGTGGCCCATGGACTTGGCCTCACTCTCCTTCCCTTGCCAAGTCTCAGAAACTGATCTAGGTAGTAGGATTTATTATCAAGAAAAATCCAATTAGAGATCACCAGATCTGGTAATACATGTTTTTCACTGAGACAAGAAGGGTCTAAGAAAATGTAATCTGAAAAGTAACTAAAGCTTTTAGTTGAATAAAAAACACAACATTTGTCCTCTAAACTAGTCTACAACTACCTTGATTTGTACTTAGAGTAAATGTACTATGTTTACATTCCAGTTTCATACTGACATACTAGTGTGACACTGACTTTCTTGGACTCAAATCAGACTTCAGATTAAAGTTGTAAATGTCACACAGGGACTGATCATTACTCCACTGGTGAGACATGCAAAGCTCCTCAGGGTTCTTTCTGTCACTTCCCTCTTCCTCCTTCCCCAGTATGACTGTGCTGCAACCCCAGTACCTGCAGCAACATCAGCAACTCACTCTGCTGCGCTGACTCCTGTTTTATCCAAATGACGTTGAATGCATTTGTCGTTTTCCTGCAGGACAAACACACGCACACACACATATAGGTCATCTCCTAAGCGCAGGCTTCACTTCACAGCCTATAACATCGGTTATTTTAGATGTCATCCCTCCCAATCCCCCTTGACAGGCATGCGCCATCTCCATCCCGATTGTTGGGTAAAAAAGTGGGCAGTTCAGGATTTTCATATCTGGCTTCACTTTCTCTCAACTCCCTCCTTTCTCTCCGAGTGTCGGAGTGAGTCGGACAGCAGTCCCAGCTCCCCCTCATACCTGCGCAGAGCATCCAGAACCTCTATCCCCCCCTTCCACAAAGCAGGACAGTCGCAGTGCAGCAAGCTGAGAGGAGCTGACGGAGAATACTTTTTACAGCCAAGAAGTCAGTCCATCCTGCATCAGCTGAAATGCTGCTGAGGAGAATCCGGTAGGTTTATGTATTTATTTGTGTTTTGTTCGGGCTGTTGTGTTAATGACACGCAGTAGGTGCGGTTTTGTATAAGTTCTTTTAAATTCATAATGTCATGTTAAATTATGGAGTCATTAAAGAAAATTACGATCTTTACTAGTTAAGTGCATTTCAGTAGCTGCTGTTCTCAGAGGAGGTCCTGAAACTGTGGCCGGTAATTTATTTTCTCTGACGCACTATAACTTTTTACTAAATTGGCTTTGTGTGGGTTTTTTTTCTCTCTTTGCTTTACTTGCACAGCATGAACCCACCCACTGTGCTTTAACAGAGGATGTGGCTGCATGATATGTTTCTTAAGAGCTCTTGCTTTTTCCATCATCATCATCATCATCATCAGTTCTCATGATGGTTAAATAATTGTGGTGCGTTGTAATGACTTTTTCACACAGGTGAGCATGCAGATTCCCAAGAAACTAGATGAAAAACTATTAAAAAGACTTATATATTAAAATATTGTTTTTCTGGGATTAAGATGCTGATTATTTTAAGATATGAAATGTTACTTTGTCCTGCAGGAGACATAGAATCTGCTTTTTGTCTTTAAGTGCACACTTTGCCTCTTTTGTTTATTTTCTTCACCTCAGGGCTCAGGTGGACTTCATTAATGGACAGGTAGAGAGAGAGAGAGAGAGAGAGGGGGGAGAGACTAAATGATGACATTGCAGACTTTTACTGATCCGTCTCTTTTATTTGATGGTCCAGTGGCTCTTGGGTCTGATATTAGTGGAGCAGGTCAAATTCAGAGCACTAATGTAATCTTTTCTGTCCAAAATCTGCAAACTTAAAACCATCCGCATTGAATTTGGTAGACCCACTTTTTAGTAATAACGTCCACCCTAATATTGATGCTGGCTGTCTTTGAAGTTTCGTTGACATTTTATTAATTGGCTGGTGTGCTGATGTCGCATAATGCTGAGGGCAGGGAAGCCTGTACAATACAAGTGGCAGTATGGTGATCAAGAAGCTGATGATCAAGAGGCAGCGGGAGTGGCTGTTAAAGATGAGTACTAGAAATAGGTAGAGACTGCTTCTAGACCGCTCCATCGTTTTTGGCATTCAAAATTCAAATATTTAAAATGAATAATGAAGTCAAAAGAGGTCATACTGAGGTTTCTAGAACCTCATAGTCTTTGGAGCAGAACAGAAACTCATGAATATGCAGCGTGCTGTGGATGTCCCTTTGCTGCTTGTCATTCCCTCTCTCCCCCCCGTCTTTCTCTACCGTCCTATCAAAATGAAGAAAAATGCCCAAAAATGTTAGGCAGTTTATTTCCTTAAAAAGAAGTTCACGTCTTAAAACAGGTGTTGCAGCATATATCCTCTTATTTATGGTTATTCAAGGTTAACAATCATTTTGTTGATGCAAGATATACTAATATGAGCTCATATCTATGTGTTTTTGATTAATGTAAAGTCCTTAGGTTTCTTCTCCTTATTTATCTGGCCGATGAGTGTTTTTGCTTGGTCTATAAAGGCGTGTCAATGGTCAGTCCAATGACTTGTTGAGTCAGGTCTGAGATCAGTTATTTGTTTGAAGCACGCTTTGATTCTCTCCCAGGCACATTGGATGGTGAATGGTCTGGTGGTTGGCTTTTCCATCCAGTAGCCATCTTGTTGGATGACAGACAGTGGGTTTATTGGAGATGTCTGCATGCTGTAGTTTGGGAGGCAGAGGGAGGGGGTGCTCTGAGTAAGTGCAACTCATGGGATATGTGGAGGTGTTATGTTTGAGTCAGAGGACTTGTGTTGAGTGAATAGTGCCTCTTAAGTCTAACAGAGGCGCATAATGACTGGTACTGAGATACAGCGTAGAGATGGCTGTACAGCATGTGTTAATCTCAGAGAAGTAGTAGAAGTATTTTATGGGAGATCATGAGTCTTTGGTGACCATCTACTCCAAGGATTTACAGTCTTGTTACCAGACAGGGGTCGTCAGCATCGATTTTCTGGGTTTGTTTTTTCTTTTCCACAGAGGTTAGTTAGGGTTGAAGCAAGAACTGATCACAGTGGGAGCCTTTTAGTCCGTCGTATACACTGTTCATCTGTTCGTGGAGAGTTCTTAATCACTGCAGGTTAAATAGAAAATTGGTTGTTACTGACATAAAGCAGGAAGAGATAGAGAATATTACCAATTATTTAACAAATTACAGCATAAAGAAGACCAGCACTTATTAAAATCGAAATTTAAAGTTTGCAAAGACTTCCCCAAATTTTAGATGTTGCATTAGTAGATCTATTTTTGAAAATACCCAAGATTGGTTTTCACCAACCATTTCGTAAAACCATCACTAAGTTAGTATGTTAATTCTTAGTAACTGCTTGCTAACATCATACCCATGATTTACTGAATCAGGTTGCACTATTAACTAAATTAAGAAATGTCTAGTGACTAGTAAAGACTTTAGTAATGCGTAAATCGGTTGCCAGGAAACATCTGCAGCACTATCTGATCACATACAACCAAGTATGTAAACAGGAAGGAAGTGTGCAGCATCATGAGCTGTAACCAAGTGGCCAGAGCCAGCACAATGAGCTTCACGAATCTTATTATGATAACATAAGCTGTCATTCTAAGGTATTTTAGAGGTGTATTTGAGGTCCACTATGCTATTATCATCTTGAAACAGCATTTTGAGAGTATCAGGGCAAATGTGTTGACGTTATCCTATAATCTCTTTTACTCGGTATATTATCAAGCTAACATTAGCTTTGTCAGTTCATATTTGGCTTAATGTACCACTAACAACTAGTTTAAATGGTACAACCTGAAATGATGCAAATCTCTACCTAGTAGACACTTATGACTTGGTTCATTTTGAACTTATAGATAGCTGGTGCAACCACCTTTAAAACCCGTCCATCCTCTGAGAGAGAACTATTATATAATATATAAAGAGGCAACTATAATAAAGAGGCAACACTCACATTGCGGTAGAAAGTTGGGCTAATGTTGGTTTAACATGCATTTTAAGATGTACAGCAGATCTCTACTTTATCATAGCCTCATTGGAGACAGAGCCAGCTTCTTCTCAGCACTGCACAGAGTCTACATCAGTCAAAGCAGCATCTCTGTATGTTTGAACTGGCTAAACTGCGATCAGCAGTCATTTTCTGTCTTGTTGGTGGAGACAGGGTTTGCCTGAATTGACCCTGATGCAGAGTAGCTACTGCAGAGGACCACCCACATATAGTGAGGAAGCTTTAGCTGTCAGTGCAGCACTGACAGTCTCATTATCTGATTTAATGTTCTTTTTTTTTTTTACTATTACTTCCAATGATTAAAGTTGCCAGTGTTACTTTTAGCCTGATTTTTCAAGCTTCTTCTCCACTGATGACCAACAAGCTAGTCTGCAGCTGCTTACTCTACTTGTCTGTCTCTGCAGGAAGAGGGAGACTGGATTAGTTCTGCTTGTGGATAATGCACTGGCTGCAGTTTCTAGATGTGTAAATGCAGTAGGTGGCATTGATTTTAGCTTTACTTGTCTCCATTGTTACTCTCATTAAAAACAGCAGAATTGCAGAGTGCCTGGTGACAGAAGAAGAAAAATGTGACCTGAAAAAGTCACAAAATAATCAGCAGCAACCAGAATTTTCTCCACTGTCATCAGTCTGAATGCATATATAAGCACTCTCACAACAGTCCCGACCATTCGAGTGTGCAGTGTCTTAATGTGGCCTTTATGTACAAAGCCGGCTCCATGAATGATTCTTAGTGGTTTAAAACTTCCCTTTCGGACCTTGAAAGGAGCGAGAGAAAGGAAAGAGAAAAAGCAAGCAAGTGTGCCAGTGCCCCGTCCTTTAATTTTCCCCCCGAGGCCTTTTGTAAGGGAGTTGGTATGAAGTGAAAGCACAGTGTGCAGCTGTCCTCCTGGCCCACTGCTCGCTTTTTGTGAGACGTTTTCTTGTCAAGAATACTAATAGTGATACCAGCCCTGTGGAGTCAATCCAGCTGGCGAGGAAACAGACAACAATTATTCAGCCATCAAAGAAGGCCATTTAATTTGACACAAGTTAGTGAGCTGTGTTTGTGCCGACTCATATGAAGGATGGGTCTGATATACAGATGCAGAAAAAGTCAACTTTATCAGTGCTTGTTAAACTTTTGGCTCCCGTCTGTGGCTCGGACCTTAGTAATATTTATTCATATTTTCTTTTTTTATTAGATTCTTTATCACTTCGAACACACGTGTATTGTACATCTGTTTAGACAACTGAATGGTATATGATGTTCATAATGAGGCTGTGTGACAAACACTGCCATCTTATGTCTGTTTATTAAAACTTCATCTTGACAGAACTGAATGAGGTTGGCACACGCGCACACACACACACACACACACACACACACACACACACACAGACCACAGTTTTGTTGTGTCGGTGGCATCGGCAACAGTCAAACAATCTGGGACTTTTCTGGTTCTCTGTCCTAAAAATCTTTTTGTCCTTCAGGCAGTGGTAAAAGCAGTGCACCTAAGAACAGTTTTGAGGTACTTTCATTTTCATACTTCTTTGTACTTGTATTCCTCCATTTCAGAAGAAAATATTGTACTCTTTACTCCAGACAAACACCAGTTAAGTAGTTATAAGCCATTAAAACTGGCTCCACTTTGACCAACTATAACAAAGTAGTTAGTAGTTATTCCACTCTGCATAATGGGCTTTTAAGTTCAATTTTCAACCCAGTAACTTATAATGGGTTACTTTTTCCACCTCTGTGTGAAGGGCTACCTTAGTGTATCAGTCATTCGTATCAATTAATCTACAGATTTTTTTTTTCATAAATCAGTTTTGTTTTGTCCATCTAACAGTCCAACATTCAGAAATACTCAGTGATGAATAAACAAGCAAGGAAATCAACAAATGATCCAAATGATCAGTTAATGACATGCACTTGGCACTACTGCCTTAAATATTAATTGGATGAGGAATTACTTTGGGATTTTACTTGGATTTATTCTGCCACTCAGTCAATTTCATGGTGTGAGATTATATGTAAAACTTACTTCAGCTCTCATTGTTTTAGTGGTTGGATAACTAACAATTTGCATAAAATATTTTATATATTCTTGTCTGTTCCATAAACAATATTGAGTTAGAGATAAACACTGCATGTAGTAAAATACTGTAACTAAGCAAAATCCAAAAATGGATGTAATTACCTGAGAAGAAAGATTAAGATTCTGCCACATTTCTGAATTCTAAAGGCGCCTTTGACTCATCAACCCTGAAAAGTAATTTGGAGCCGGAGTTCTGCTCTTTAATAATGAATGAACATTTGCAGCTTCATCATGGCTGCCTCAGGAGGTTGTGTGAGGTCACTGTGAGCGTCCTGCCATGCCTGCTGGGTTAATAACAGGGCCAGACTGGTGACGGAGAGATGGCAGGATGCCGCTGGGCTGAGATACCGTGTCATTAGCTCCCGGAGGTGATGAATGGCTTGTGGTCAGGATCTTGTGCTCCCAGTTTCCCTTTGAAAACCAGAGAAGTCGCTCTTTCATCCTTATTTAAATTTTTAGATACGTTTTTTAACATTTTATGAGATTTGTGTGTCACACAGAGATTCTGCTCCAGACTTATGATTACAGTGTTTTTCTTCAAATCTAGAGTATGATGCCAATGTATTATAATCATTATTCAGATGTGTTAATTAATTGTGTTAATATTAATTGTGTGGCATTCTATTTTTAGGATACCTTTTTATAATAATTTGTGTCATTTGATCATTGAGCTTTGCTTGTTAAATATATTAATTATAATAATATCATATAATAAAATAAAGCCATCTATATCTGTGAGAATAGACTAAATATTAAACACCTTGTACTATAATTATAATGCTGTTTTCTATGTATTTCCACCCAGTATGAACATTACAGGCATAATCTTTATTTTTTTCTTCTATCACTAGGACTAAAATATTTCAACAATTGTTGGATGGATTTCCATGAAATTTCATACAGACATTCAAGGTCGCCAGAGGATGAAACCTAATGATTTTGATGATCCCTTGACTTTTCATCTCGCTCCACCATACGATCCTTATGAATGGCTAAAATCCAAACATTTGTAACCTTTAGTCTCTTCACCCAGCTGCATACATTCCCGTATACGTGAGCTGAAACCACAGTGGGTGGAAACTGTAGTGAAGTTAACACAAACATGTGCAGGTTGTGACCTTTACTAATGCAATAAATCAGTTTGGTGAGATCAGCAGAGCATGTCTGCTGACAAGCTGAACCAACACAATCCATGACTTCCAATATCAGAAAGCGCTTTGCGTGTTAAAGGTTAAACATGTGTGAAATTGGAAACTGGAAATTGGAAATAATGTCATTGCTGTCTTGCTTTTTAAATCTTTATTGATACCATATTTGATCTAATCTTAATATTGAATGTGTTTTCCTCTTTTTCTCCATAGACATGTCCAAGTACTTCCACTTCTCGTTGCAGTCTGCCATCTCACTGTGGCCTTCCCTACACAAACCCCATCTGCATTTGGTACGTCTACATTTTCCCATTATCCCCCACTTTCAGCACTCATTCATAGTTAGAAACAACTAATACAAAGTAGCAGTGTTGTAGTCAAGACCAGCTGAACTGAGACCAAGGCAAGACCAAGACAAGACCACGACTTTGAGGGGTTGAGACCAAGACAAGACCAAGGCAGGGTGAGGGCGAGTTAAGACCAAAACCAGTATAGAGTATATACTGTATATAAGACAGTATATAGCGTACTTAAGTAGCTAATATGTGGGTAATACTCACCATAACTCTTTGGGTGAGGCACCTGCCTTGCAACCTTGGAAAAGGGAAACAAGGTTTAATAGCTGTTAACAATGAGATAAATTTTAAATTAGAAATGAGTCAAGTTATTGGTGTCATTTGGAGCAGGATGCATTACCTAGTTCATATGCACGACTTCCTTCATAAAATGCTAAGATTCATTTTTTAGAAGAACTTTGCAACTGGCCTGTGGTCTTGAGGTTAAACCTCAACCTGACCTCTCTTGTTCTCTCTTTAGTTTTCTGTGCACACAGGCTCTAACACTGCAGACTGTAGAACAAGTGTAAAAGTACTTTCAGTTAATTATGAAACTGTGGTAGGACAAACTAGACATTATTAAGCGAATAATATGGAAACACTGGTGATATCCCTATAGTTGTGGTCTTGACCAGTCTTGAAATAAAATCTTCTTTGTCGAGTACTGCAACACTGCAAAGAAGCCATGATTCACTGTTGGCAGCACATTTACAGAGCTGATCTGTTCTTCACGCTCTGTATCCTTTTTTTCTGCAGCTGATGTCCAGCAGCTCCAGGTGAACATCCCCCACACAGGTCCGATTTCTGCTCCACTAGGCAGCTCCATCTCTATCCCCTGCTTGGTGTCTCTGTCCTCCCTACCTGCATCCTCCTCTTCTTCCCCCATTGCACCTCGGGTCAAGTGGACTGTGGTGTCTGGTGGGGTGGAGACACAGATCTTGGTGGCACGGGGTCAAAGGGTGAAGGTCAATGAAGCATATAGAGATCGTGCTGCCTGGCTCAACTATACCTCCGTCCCTGATGACCTGTCACTGTGGTTGGGAGATTTACGCGCCAGTGACTCGGGTCACTATCGCTGCGAGGTGCAGCAGGGCCTGGAGGACGCCAGCGACCTTGTGCAACTCAAGGTCAAAGGTAACATGACAAATGTGGTTCATCACTGGTGTTCGGAAAGATTGAAATGAATATTAAGTTGATGTACAATTCAATGCATACTAACAAAGATATAGTGTATATATATGTTTTACATACATAAATCAAAAAATGTTTTAAATCTGGGACAAATAGTAATTTATCTCTTGAATAGGATTCTTTGAAAGTATCCAAAACACATGAAAAATACATAGTAAAATAGATATAAAACTATAAAACAATATATATACTATATTCTATAAAAAATATAGTACCAAATGCATTGTTATTTTTATTATTTTGTTATATTTCCTGAGATTTTAATTTAATAAATACATTTATATCTACTGTTAAACCATTATTTTTTGTCTTTTTCTATCAGTGACATACAATTGTTTTGGTATAATCTGAATATAAATGTGTGCTTATGTTTGTGTGTTCAGGTGTTGTTTTCCACTATAGAGATTCTTTGGGTCGCTATGCGTTTACCTTCCATCAGGCCCAGAGGGCTTGTGAGGCCATCGGAGCACAAATCGCCACTCCTGACCAGCTGCTGGCAGCTTATTATGATGGCTACGAACAGTGTGATGCAGGCTGGCTGGCAGACCAGTCTGTCAGGTATCTCATCACCTGAAATTTAATTAAAACTGCATGGTGCTGACATTCAGTGAAACACAGACCTTTCATGCCTCGAGTGTTCACAATGTATTTTCTTTGAATCTGTTTCTTTACATTTCTCCCAAATTTATCCTGACGTGTGTGTGTTTCTTTGGAAAGTAAAGGATCTCCGCTAGAATTTAAAGTCAAATTTCTAAAGTTCTTTTCAAGAAAAATGCTGTTTCTGTTCTTGCAGGTACCCAATCCAAGTGCCCCGTGAAGGTTGTTATGGAGACATGGATGGCCAACCAGGAGTGAGAAACTACGGGACAATGGATCCAGATGATCTATACGATGTTTACTGTTATGTGGAAGAAATGGACGGTAAGAATAATAATACTTATTTCTAGAACTAAAGCTTGACTCATACTTATGTTAGTTCTAGAGCTTACAAAACTACAATAACAATATATATGAGATTATTTATTCAATTGTTTCGAATCAAATTCAGTTATAGTATGCAATTTTGTAACAAGATATGTTATAGTTGAAAAAAATAATTTTGTGCCCTCTAGAGGATAATCTCTGTAAGAGTGTTTCTAAATGATCTCATAACTGCACTGCTTTCTTATTTCTTACCAGCCAACATGTAAGTCACTTTTACAGACATATTTGTTATAAGCATGTTATGTTATTTTGTGTTAGCTAAATATTTTTTTATGTCTTATGTTTGTAGGAGAGGTGTTTCATGACCCCGTCCCACAGCAGTTCTCATTTGATGAAGCGCAGTCATACTGCAGAGCAGCAGGAGCAGAGCTGGCTACAACAGCACAGCTGTACTTGGCATGGACCGAAGGTCTAGACCATTGCAGCCCTGGCTGGCTGTCTGATGGCAGTGTCCGTTACCCCATCATTACCCCTAGAGAGCGCTGCGGCGGGACTCAGGCAGGTGTTAAAACCCTCTACCGCTTCAGCAACCAAACTGGCTTCCCAGAACCATCCAGCCTTCATGATGCTTATTGTTTCAAAGGTAAGTGTTTTGTGTCTTGTACATAAAAGATTCAAATGACATCAGAATGCAGTATCTATGTAAAAGGCATGTTTTTATACTTCTTAAATGTAATTTTAAACATTTATCTGCCTTCTACAGATAAGAGAAATACTCACACAGATTCTCCCATGGACTACATGGCCACAGAGCCTGAAGATATCAAACAAGATGTTGTTATTCTTACAGAACCGGATCAAGAACTTCAGCTGAATCAAGATGCAGAACAGGTGGAGCTCAAAGCTCAAAGGGTAGTTGAATCTTTTCCCCTTTTCTCCAGTCCTTCCACTGAAGAAAACTTGGATGATACACACCCAACAACTATATCAGAAACAACAGAGTCTTCCCTCGTTACCACGCCTACATTAAACCTCCTCCAAGCATTTGATGAAACTCCATCTCCCATAGAAATTAGCTATCACTCTGAGCACCCTACAGCACTGATTATCAACACTATCAGCACCACAGAATCCTACAGTTCCCCACGAAACACGTCATTTCTGTCCAGTGTTCACAATGAAACAGATTCCCACCACAGCTTGAACCTTACCTTCCACCCATCTGAGTCTGATAGCTCCACAGAGTTTCCTGTATCATCATATGAACCCCTCACACATAACCAGACATTTATAGACACAAATCCAGAGGAGAATACACAACCATCTGAGATGCCGAAGGATTCCCAAGAAATACAAGAAACAACTTTGAATTTTAACAGGTCACAAGCCAATTACAGCGAACCAGACAGCAATCATACTCAAGAGGAGAGTTTCTTGGAGGTGTCCCTTGTGACTCTTGAACCCATGGTTCAGGTCAAACTGGACGAGGCAGCAGTAGAACAACCTGTGCAGATGTCTCTCTCAACTCAGTCCTCAAAAGAAGAAGAACTTGTTACACAACCAGCTAAAACTACAAAATCCTCCACCATGGAGCATATTTCAATGTGGACACCTGTGGATGGGTCTGGAGATATTTATCAAGGTATGTCAAGCATAACTTAAACTCCATCATGCAAAAAAACAAACATCAGTATCTTGGAGGAACTTTTTTGACATTTTGGGAAAGAGGCTTCTTCTCATTCTTGCTTTCAACTTTCTTGCAGTTCCCAGTTTTTGTGCTAAGCTAAGTTAATGGCTACTAGCTGTAGTTCAATGCTTAGAGATATGGGAGTAGTATCAATCATATCATGAACTGTCAGCAAGGTATCTTATTAATTATTATTATTATTATTATTATTATTATTATTATTATTATTATTATAGACGTATTTTCAGCTCTGTTAATGCTTTATGCTCTTTTCTAGAGAGTGGCCTTGACATTGATGCTGTCAGCTTCATCTCCACATCAGAGATTCCTAATTCCAGCTTCATCACTCACCCGTCACCTTCTTCTTCAGCTAGCGGTGCTCCTGCAGAGTCTCAGACTGTACTACCTGATGTAACACTCTCATCTGGGTCACGTCATTTTGACAAACTGGACTTGAATATCCTCTCCACAGCACCACAGCTGTGGGAGTCCTCTATTTCTAAACAGGAGGGAAGTACAAGCTTGGAAATTGAAGATACAGTCGCTATGGAAAATGAAGAAAAACTGCACCCAACAAAGCCTGAAGATAACTTTGTTTCTGGAGTAAGTTTACCTTCCACTAAGTCTCCAGAGGGTATGAACACCTCTCATTTGCCTACTGATCCCACCACAGCACAGTATCGGACATCAGGTTACAGAGTATATTTGAAAACTTCGACCACTGACTATGAAGAGGGAAGTGGACATGAACCTGGTAGAGTTACTGCAATCCATGAAGATGTTACTCCAGGCATTAAAGAGGAAGTTACAACTATTCCACCCCATGAAGAAGAAATCAAAGTTTTCCCAACTATTGAAGATAATGCTGATGTTTCCTTTTCACTGGAAGAGGAAGTTCGTGTTGCCCCAACCCTTGTCCTTGAGGAAGAAGCTAATGGTGCCCCAACTCTTGAAGAAGCTAACATTGCCTCAACCCTTGAAAATGGAACTAACATTGCCCCAACCCTTGAAGAAGGAACTAAAGTTGCCCCAACCCTCGCCCTTAAAGAAGAAGCCACCATTGCCCCAACCATTGATGACAAAGCTAGTATTGCCCCAACCCTTGAAGAGGAAGCTAAAGTTCCCCCAACCCTTGGAGAAGAAGTTAGTGTTGCCTCAACACTTGAAGAAGAAGCTAGCATTTCCCTAACTCCTGAAGAGGCAACTAGCAATGCCCCAACCCTCGAAGAGGAAGCTAAAGTTGCCCCAACCTTTGGAGAAGCTACCGTTGCCTCAACACTAGAAGAAAAAACTAGTGTTGCCCTAAATTCTGAAGAGGAAACTAGCACTGCCCCAACCCTTGAAGAGAAAGCTACCATGGCCCCAACCAATGGAGAGGATTCTAGCTTTGCCTCCACCCTTGAAGAAGAAGCTAGTGTTACCTCAACACCCGAAGAAGCTACTGTTACCCTAACCCTTGAAGAGGAAATTAGCATCTCCCCAACCCTTGAAGAGGAAACTAGTGTTGGCCCAACCCTTGAAGATGAAGCTAGTATTGCCCCAACTCTTGAAGAAGAAGCTAGTGTCGCCCCAATACATGAAGAAAGAGCTAGTGTTGCCCCAACCCATGAAGAAGAAGCTAGTGTTGCCCTAACCCTTGAAGAAGAACTTAGCGTTGCCCCAACCCATGAAGACGAAGCTAGTGCTGGCCTAACCCTTGAAGAAGAAGCTGACATTTCCCCAACTATCGAGGAGGACTTTACTGTCTTCCCTCACAGTTCACAAACATCTCAGTGGGCTCTACTGACTACCACAACTGTTCCTCAAGAGTCTCTGAATGATTTAGAGTACAGCAGAAAGACATCCCCCATTACCTCCACAACAGTTTCAGATCCTTCTTCGAGTACAAAACCTGCTGCTGCTACCACAAAGTCGACCACCACCACCACCACCATCACGTCCACCACACACTGGTCCAGACGCACATGGAGCCCAACCACCTCAACACCAAAGGTTTTCCACAAGACAGCTGAACCCCAGAAGGTGACACCCTTCATACGACCAGTGGATCAAGGTCTGGTGGATGTTGAGTTTAGTCTCACCCAGCCGCCCACCCTGCTTATCATGCCCAATGAGAGGGCAGCTGTAGGCGGTACAGGGAAAGTATCAGGTAATGTTAAAGCCACTCTCATCAGCCTAACCGTCCTCTTGCTACTCGACGCAATGATGTACTAAAATACCTGGTCTGTCCTCTGCCCCAACCTGCCTTTGTTCCATTTTCTGTAAAACACCTCCCCTCCTTTTCAAATGACTTCCCACGTTTGTTTCACTTTTTGTCTCAGAGAGCCCACTCACCCTTCTGACTCCTCCCGTTTCACCTTAAAACACTCCTCACTTCTCTTCTTGTGACCCCACCTCCCCTTCGAGATGCTCACATTGGGACAGCTCCCATTTGACATTTGTCAACAGTCCAGTTTTGTTGTGCATGATGTTTTCTTCCTCATCCAAAGATTGACTTCTGTGAAGTATATCTGGTATGTTTAAGAAAGAGAGTTTCAGTGCTTCTACAATGATTTTCTGCAAGAGTGATAATAATAGGATTGATAAACCATTTCTCAGTATCTTGATTAGTGGATTTTATTTGCAAATAATACATTTTTGCACCAAACAAGTGCAAATTATTTTCTTCACCATCACTTTCTTCTAGCTAACAGTGTCTTTTGCAGTAACCTGGAAGTAACTTGATAAAGGTACTTGATATTTACCTGGAATGTAACTGAGATTACTTGTCCAGTGCAGCAGCAATAATGTTTTATATTAAATTCATAACTGTCAGGTGTTAAACTCTTTCCTCAGATTTTTAGACTTATATTGCTACTTTAGAGAGTCAAGTACCAGAAGCACAGTGTAATTATGTTTCTAAGCACAACTATTGTTCAGTGCTGATTTGTTGTGAGTTGTTATGTTATGAGTGAGTAATTAGGAATATGTTTTTATTTGTCATTTATGGGTCATTAATGTTTCATACTCAAGTCATGTTCTATTGTTTAATCATGATGTTCTGAAATGTGTACAGTATTGTGTTTTTAGGTGTAAGAAAGATAAAATCAACTAATCTATGTTTGTTTCTTGTCTCACCCTCAGTTGATAAATCCATCATTTTGTTATTCTTCAGTGTCAAACATTTTAGTTTGTCGATACAATTCTGTGGCCTACAAAGTTAGTTCCTACTAATAGAGTTGGTCATCTAATATTTTAATTTTTAAAAAAAATCAAGGCAATTATATTTATCTAACAGACTAGGTCAGCACTGCATGTGGCTCCATCCATCTTTGCAGACATGATCTTCAAATGATCTCAAGTGTATTGTATCACAAAACTGTCTATCCTGTCTTATCATCTCCTGACAACCTTATTTGTGGTTTCACACTCCCTGTGCAACAGCTTCACTCACCACATTTGGACTGACATTTAGGACATGGTATCTAGAAATATGACAGAGCTTCTTCTAATTAAGGGTATTAACAAACGGAGGACAAAAGAGGCAATATTTTGACAGGGGCAGTCATTTTTAACTATCAGGATTAGCCGAAAAGCATTCACACCCTTCAGTCTGAAATGTGAAGCATTCATTTGACAGACAAACTTTCGGACAAAGACCAAATGCTTGCCTCAATAAATGAATACTGCAGAAATCAGAGCATATAGATGCTTTGGTGTTTTTTCACAGTTAATCTCAGCTTTAGCAAGTCTATTAAGCCTTGATTTGGTGAGTTTGTGGAGCCAAAGGCAAAGAAAGACAATGGGAAAGCCACCACTCATTCAGTAATTTAAATTACTACGCTT
Source organism: Nibea coibor (assembly GCA_023373845.1). Taxonomy (NCBI): domain Eukaryota; kingdom Metazoa; phylum Chordata; class Actinopteri; family Sciaenidae; genus Nibea; species Nibea coibor. Next base: position 4,591,938 of record CM041735.1, read on the forward strand.
ATGTTATCACCCACAGTACAGGCAAATTATTGGTGTGTTGTTTGAAGGAAACACAAGGAATCATGCAGACTTCCCACAGAAATACAGCTGTGTATTTTTCAGCAAAACTGAATGATAGTTTTACCTTCGACACATATGATTCTCATTTGACTTGTGTAAAGCAGTTATTAACTTCCATACACACCACTCCGACAAAAGACACATCTCTGAAAATGGAGGTGTGTGAGCGTGCAGCATAATGACAGACACCATAGTTCTTGTTTACAGGGTGTCAGAGGAAACAAATAAACCAAATCCACTTGTAAAATGTTTAATTTCAGTTTGGACACACATGCCTCCATTTTCCCCTCTTTTACAAATTTAGAAAATTGATCTGGAACTCAAACTGCTCTTTTTCTTCACTTTAAACAACCAGGCTGCCCTTTGACAGTGGCAATTTGCCTGGATTATAGTCCAGTACACTTGTACAGTGTAATCATACAAGAGTTTGACAACATAAAGTAACAGTAACAAGACCCAATCTGGGTCAACACAAAAACTTCAGTCTTGTGTAACAATTAATTGCTTTGTCTTTCTCATACGTTTTTGCCTTAAATAGTTTATGAACTAATCTAAAATTTATTAGTTTTAAAAGTAAAAGTTTTTAAAAGGATGGGTGAAGAGATGCAGCCTTAAACAAATGCTGAGAGACATTATTTGAGCGATGGAAGAGCCTGTGAATTACATCACATTGAGTAGAAGTCACACGAAACATGACATCATCATCTTCAGTGTAGGAAGATTTGTCACAGGAAAGACCTGTGTGTTTATCACTATGCATTACTGTGTACATGTTTAACATACTATAGTAATATCTAATGACCAGAGTGAATTTTTGTTTCCTCCAGCCAGATACAGACAATTATTTATCAGAATATATCACAACAAGGTCTGTTGATTATGGTGTATAACTGTTTTGTTGCTTTTGGAAATGAAAGTTGTTGAATATAATGTTTTGGCATGTTAAAGCCAAAAAAAGTAACATTTGAAAGGTATCATCAAAGTATCATTTGAAAAGCAAATTATTAATGAAGAGTGTGGGAAGAAGAAGACAGACAGAAGGTAACAACTACTTGTTGGAGAAGACAGAAGAGGACCTGAAGAGTTTGACCTGATGTGACACTGAAGTTTGTCCTCTGCTGCCATCTGTTGGCTCACCTGCAACATTCCGCAATGCTCTTTTAACTGTCCTGTAATATGTCATTATTATTATTATTATTATATTTGAACATATTTACCTATGTCTGAACGTGTATAATCTACATGTAGAGTCTCAACTTTAATCACTTAACTTTAATCTCTATTCACAAATATTTTTTGATGCAGCAAATGCTGATATTTCTACTTTAAATACTCCAGATACTTGAATAATAAAATGCTCAGACTATGTCCTGTGCTCTTATGTAGTTGAAGCAGAATAATCTGAATTGGCCCTGTGTTTTGTTTCAGATGCCTGTCTGGATGACCCCTGTCTCAATGGAGGCACCTGCACTGACCGAGACGGGCAGATTAAATGTCTCTGTTTACCCACGTACGGAGGAGACTTCTGTCAGACTGGTGAGCTGAGCTCTTTTGCCTTTTTTTTGCAATGGAAAATGCTTCTGTCATGTCTGTTGGGAAGCTGGTAACTGATTCATAGAAGTAAATAAAGGGAATTCACACAGTTATGTCTGCGGCTTAAAAACCTGTCGAGACAATCAAAGGCTGTCCTGTCTTCTCTGTGACGCTTTCAGACTTGGAGCAATGTGAACCAGGTTGGGATAAGTTCCATGGTTTCTGCTACCAACACTTTGGCCAGCGTCTGAGCTGGGAGGTTGCAGAGCAGCACTGCCGCATGCTGGGAGCACATCTGGTGTCCATCATGACCCCTGAGGAGCAGAATTACATCAACAGTAGGTTCAAACCTATATGAGTAATTTATTTATTTATTGTTTATTTATTACAGTGAATATAATACCTTGTTGTCCTCACCAGGTAACTACAAAGAATACCAGTGGACCGGTTTGAATGATAAGACCATTGAGAAAGATTTTCGCTGGTCTGATGGCAACCCACTGGTGAGGAATACTAGAAACCAGGAGAGTGACTGAGCTCAGGTGTTTGTAGGTTTTCAGATGAGGAGTACTATCTGAAGGGGCTTTGTCAATTCTGGTTACATATCACCTTGCAGAGTTAAAGTGCGTGTATTATATACAGATTCTTAAGGTTTAAGGAATAGTCGAACATTTTGGACAACTATGCTTAATCACTAGGCTAGAATTGAAAAGATTGACACCACTCATGTCTGTGTGTTAAATTTGAAGCCACCGCCAGCTGCCGTTTAGCTTAGCTTAGCAGAGAGACTGGAAACTGGGGCGGGCAACTAGCCTGGCTCCATCAAAAGTAGTTGTAGTTTATTTCTTTTAGATTTTGTATCAAGCATACATGGTATAACATGTTAATCAGCTAGCATTGGAGATGCTGGTAGTTGGATTTCTGGACAGAGCCAGGCTAAACTGTTTCCTCCAGTTTCCAGCCTCTATGCTAAGCAAAGCTAATCGTCTGCTGGCTCAAACACATATGTACACAAACATGTAAGTACATGTCCCAAAATGTGTAACTATTTCTTCAAGATATTTGGTATGTTCTGCTTGAAATGTGATACTTTCTATATTGTAATTCTCCTTTTTTCTATTCTAAATGTTGGATGTATGGATTATCTAATTTCATACACCCCTTGGTGAGTTCACACACTCCCTCTGATACCAGACTACTGTCATTATTTAATGCTGAATTGTGCTATGTTTATATGACACAATCTCAGAAAATAGGTACATATGTGGAAAGAACAATAGTATTGTTGTATTATTATTATTATTGTAGACACAGTTTATTTCCTTACATGCAAATTGTTAAAAGAAACAAATTTACCTGCATCCCTTCTCTCCTTACATACAGCTGTATGAGAACTGGTACAGCGGGCAACCAGACAGCTATTTCCTGTCTGGTGAAGACTGTGTAGTGATGGTGTGGCATGATGACGGACGCTGGAGTGACGTACCCTGCAACTATCACCTTGCGTACACCTGCAAGAAAGGCACCTGTAAGTATAGACACAGCCCCTTATCAAAAGTTTTAACACAATTTACTGTATGTTTCCCCACTGAGGAATTAACTTGTCTCAATTCTTCCAACAGCCTCATGTGGCCCACCACCCAAAGTCCGAAATGCCTCCATATTTGGAAAAGTTCGACAGAGATATGAGACAAATGCACTTGTGCGTTATCACTGTAGCCAGGGTTTCCAGCAAAGACTGAATCCTCTGATCAGGTGTCTGTCTGGAGGCAGGTGGGAGAGGCCTCAGATCCTGTGCATCCCTGGTAAGATAAAATATTATCACAAGTCCAAAAACAACAATGAATTTATCCAATTGATAAGTATTTTCAGGAAAATAGAGAGTAGTTCTTGAACACTGCTTTTGAATGATCTTTCAGAGGGCGGTAGTCCAACCCAACACCCTGATGTGACGTCACCAACCAACAGCAACTCTGCCGCCATTGAAGATGAGTTTGAAGCCACTAAAGAGACGCCACAGTACTGGGACATCAAGTTTTAAAAGTCAGCCGTGCTTTGTCTTGTCTTGAGCCCTGTCTTCCTCTTTTAAATTCTGCTGTTGTGACAAGGTGATGAGACACAAATGCTTTTTACCAATGAACGCTCAGACACGACAAAATGAACCACAGATGCATAAAGACACAAAGTTTTCCTCTCTGCCAAGAAGCCTGGATGCACAGACAGGCTTTGTTTTCCATTGAGGGAGTTAAATGTTCCTATTTTGTGATGTCCTTTAGAATATTTTCCACTATTTCCACATTGCTTGTGAGATTTTAAAAGTTTAATGTAGTGACTAGCAGAGCAAACAAAAGGTTAAAGTGAGTAGTTGTCTAGTTGTTTTCACTAGATGAAAGATGCAAATGCTTGAACTTTACAATGCCAGCTCCAAATCTACATTAAGAACTGTTCTCTTTGTGGTTCTTTTTATAAAATGGTGCTAATATCTTCAAAATGTTTGTATCCAACAGAGATGTTTGTTTTCAGTGTGATGTAGGAGTAGAAAAAAGTCCCCACTTTTTCAAAGAATCTAACAACTCCAAAGCACAAAGTCAATCTTAACAAATGGTCAATAAGTACTGTAAATACATTAGTTTTCACGCCTGTGATTGCTACCTGCATTTTTCTGAGAGAAACCTTTAATTTCCAGCAGACACAGTTTTGTTCATCAGCTTTATGTTGTAATAAAGTTTTGTAGAACAGAACAAAGAATAAATTGTTCTCTTATTTTACCCTTAGCACTGTGTGTGGCCTTCATTTCATGAGTGACTCACAGACTGCCAATTTTACTTCACAGGGATATTAGGGTAACACCCACAGTCGAAGAGAAATACATCTTTTGCGTGTACAGAATAATTAAATGAAAAACGAGTAAAAACAGTGTTTGTGTTTATATTTTTCTCAGTGTATTTAGTCTCAGGAACACTAGTAACATCACTTTTATGAATTCTGTGATATTCCGCAATGCACAAGGATTTTCAAGGGAGAAGAAGAAGTCCATCAGATAAATATATCGGACTGTGGCCTGTCCTCAAGCATGACGGCTTTACAATTAAGATTTACAATGATATTTAAGAGTGTAGATTTACCTATAAAAATAATTCCTAAATTGTTAGGAAAACTGAAAATGTCAGTTGATGAATACAGGCTTACAGCAACATTGCCAATAAATAAAAATAACACTACTGACTGCTGGATCTCTGGAGGCAGTGTTCACATTGAATATTTAGTTTTGAAGGAGAAGTTAGACGAATGGGATGACTGTCTTTATTGACTTTCTTTATATGCACCCTTACATACACAATGAGGGCGGCAGTGCTTTATGTTCAGTGAATTTGTTTGTGCAGTTTTATGTTTTTACTCAGTCAGTTACATTATTCATCTTGTGGTGGACAAAGTAAAAGTAAGAAAAAAAGTATTTATAAGTATTAATAACTAAGTGCAGAACTGATTGAACATTTTTGCATGCAAGTTTAGACTTAGCTTTTATTAACACCATGAACATCAGAAAACATCACCATGGCACCATGGATGATGAACGTTTCGCAGCTAACACCAGAACGCACAGGCGCAAACAAACCAGGGGACAGGTTAAGATAAAAATTATCAGACCACAAGCTAGGAAAAACTCCTTCAACATAAAACAGGAAATACTAAACCAGAAACCCCAAACAGGATAAATACAGTATAATACACTGTAATGTGAATGAATAATGAGAAAATGTCATACAATAATATTGAAAACAATAAAATATCCTCTCCAAGAATCACCAACGTGGAGGGGTTTGGATGTTCCTGTGACCCTGAGAGCTGTGTTACTGTGGCATAAGAGCATTTCACAGACAAAACTTATTTTTACTTTATTAAGATTACAAAACCAAAACCAGAGCATCACCAACCAGACAGAGATGACAGCCTCAGTCCAGAGGATGAGAAGCGTCCTGAACCGTGCAGATGAAGCTGCCGCTTTGTGCTTCCTCTGTGGCGGAAGGCTTGGGAAGCTCTCAGCATCTGCAGAATAACACACATCAGTATAACATATATTATAGTATATATATAGTAGTATATATATATATATAGTATATAGTATAACATATATCAGTATTTACTAATCTGAATGATCTTTTAACAGACTTTCTCTCCTCACAGGTATGGACAGGTAAGTAAGTAATAGAAAAGTATTTTAACATTGCATTATTAGTGTGAACTACTCTGGACTTTTAAACTAATATGGCTCATATGAACTGACATGCTCTATTTCACAGCATAACTTCTTATAAGGATCACTCACTGTAATTCTCTTTTCTAGTGTTCCCAGAAATTACAATTTAAAAAAACATGAACAGTGAATACTATGTGAACTCTTATTTTGAAAGTCAAACCGTTAACCGCCTTACTTCCTCAATGGCTGACAGTAAGTTGGTCGGAAAATGGAGGGAAACGTCAACACAAGCAAACACAGAATGTAAGTAAGTCACTTCATGGTTTATACGTGCGTGTTTGAAGCAGGTTGGCCTAAAACTTAAAGTATCAAAGGTATTAGTCATGAAGAGAACACACGAGCATACTTTGTGTTCGTGTGAGCTGCATAACTTACCTGCGCAGGTGACTCAAGCTCACGCAGAGCCTCGAGCAGGTTCCGGCTGTTGTTGAGGAAAAACGACGTCTAACCTCAGGTGTATCTTCTGGTAAACATTTAACGGAGGCCTGGCTGTCACCGCATGTAATTAGTCCAACAATTATCATGTTTCTGCATATTCAGTGCGATAACAGCCGCCACGGCTGACCTGCCACAAGATGGCGTCGTTGAGCCACGGTCAGTCTGGAACATCCTGACGGCAAAATGTCAGAGAGCAGTGAAGTGTTTGATGTCACAGCTGAGTCCGTACTAAATATTTTCATCACACTTTGGAGGCTGAAACAAACAAAGCTGCTGCCAGGATTTATTGCATGATTCACTGCTATCAAATACTTTGTCGAAACAGTCATTTTAGGATGAAATATAAATGTCTGTTGACTCTACTCTACTGGCTGCGTGTAAAGTTTCTTACTGTGTTGATGCGTAAAATGAAATCACATTATTATACAAACACCATCACTTTGCACTACACACTTTCCTGAAGATAACTCTGCTTACTTACCACATACTTAATGTGCTGTTATTCTCTGTTGGACATACTGTAGATTACCAACTCTAGCTTTGATCTAAACCACTTTTATTTACACAAGACTAAATTATTGCAGACAGTTTGATTGTTACTCAATTGACTATTTTAAGCCCTTTAACACCAGCAAATAAAGATTTTCCACGGTCACTGAAAAAGTTTTCTATCAGGAACTAAACAGGTGACAAAATGTTTGGGGTAACACAACACGTGCTTAAATAATGAATCAGTTTAATCAGCAGAAGAAGAAAAACAACAATACTTTTTATTATCGCTTTAATCTTTTAGCAATATATTTATGTATCTGTTGCCCCTTTCTGCATATAATATGTTTGGGCTGTAAATCACAGTAAAACAAGCAATTTGAAGACATTTCTGGAAAATTGTACCACCCTAAAATTGTGCCATAAAATTACAAATGCAGTGGTGGAAGAATTATTAAGGTCTTTAGCAAAGTAAAAGTAGCAGTAACTACTACAGTGTGGAAATACTCTGTTACAAGTAAAAGTACAAAAAGAATTAGCATGAAAATACATTAGAATAAGTTAAAAAATACTAATTATACAGACTGGCCCTTTTCAGAATAATGAATATTATATTATTGTATTATATTTGATGTGTTAATGTGTACATCATTTGAATGTGTTGGCTTATTGAAATGACTTTATAAAGTGCTGAGGAGCTTGTGAATTGCCCCCAGGATCAGTAAAGTTTCATCTTATCTTAACCTGTCATCTTATATCGTCATTTACTTTCAGATATTCTTCAGATTAACATAATCAATAAGTTAGTTACCTAAGTTCTGAAATAATTGCAAAATAAATAAAAGCTCAAAATTAGTAGAAAGTAAAGTAAGTGTTACTTCCCACCACTAGTTTATGGTAATGTTTGAATCACTTTATAGAAAGTTATGATCATCATTAGATATCAGAAACCTCTGAAACAAACTTTTTTGTCATCAATTGAAAACATGCAGAGTGCAAACCAAATACATGTATGAGAGCTGTTTCATATGATGGTGAATGTGAAACAGATCCACATTAGTGCTGCTCAGTGGCCAAAAATACAGGATTATAGTTGTTCCAGGCAGCTCCCCTGGTGTGCAGTCTATGTGTGCAACGTTTCTTCCCTCTGGTCCTGCTCAATTAAAAAAGACAGATCCACATTATCAGACCTGATCAGAGGGCAAGGCTGTATTCATAAAGCTGGGCGGATGTTCAGACAGGTGTCTTTGCTGGAGCAGGACTCCAGTTCTCAGGCCTTCAATGGCATCATGCAGCTTGGCCTGAATGCAGCACGGTTGCTGCCCGTCCCCTTCGTCATAGAGCCGATAACACAGCTCCAGATGGGAGTGTATTGTGGCCTGTGACCCCGGGTCACGGGGTCAGAGCAGAGTGAACAGGGGCCAGTCGTTAAAGACTCCTCGTGGAGTTCCTCTTTCTTCCAAAGGACGCGTGGCTCACTAATTGAGTGCCCACCTCCTGAAACCCTAAGGGTGAGGTCCTTGACACTCAAAAATGACCGCAAGTGTGAAGTGCAGGGGGAGGAGAGAGGTGTAGAATGAAAAGGAGTGAGTTATAATTATTTGGGACGTGTTGCTAGAGCTGCAGCTAATGATTTTTATCATTACGGAACATATTAAATCTTATATTTTTAGATTTGTAGATTACATTATAATATGTCATGTCCCAAATAATCATGGAATTGAGTGGAACTATTGATGGATTTTATCATCAGTTAATTTTTTATTTTTTTTATATACTGTCAGAAAATTCAATCAACAGTCCAGATCCCAAATATATTCAGTTTAAAGTTTAAATGGCATAAAACAGAGAAAATCACTTCATCTTCATATTTGAGAAACTAATATAGAGAATATTTGGCATTAATGATCTAAGTTATTAATTTATTCATATTGTTGGCCATTAATTTTCTGTCATTTGACTAACTCATTGATTGATAGATTGATTGATTAGTTTCGATACTCTGTTGCCCTATTCATTGACAAAGAAACATTAAAACAAACATTTATTTCACATTAACAGTCCATATATGATCATCTTTTTGTTCAAAAGAGGTAGATAAATCCAAGATTTAAGTTCCCCCCTTTAAACAAGAAATACTCAATACTTAAACAAGCTATTCAAACACATTTGTGTCGCAGATTCAGTCCATGTGAGACGCAGTGGCCAGATTTTCAGGGGAAACAGAAAATGATTTTTAAATGAACATATCATGGATAATTGGACAACGTGCAGGACTATTCAAGATCTCTTAGACCACGCCGAAAAGACAGAAGGGCGAGGAGAAGTTGAAAAGGCGTGCCAAGTTGGCTGGGAACCTCAGCAGTAAGCTTTACCCACAACCCTTCACCCCACCATCACCGCTCACTGGGACACAAACAACCTTTGTGGCTTCTCTCTCTTTCTTGAGGTCCAATTTGGACAAACGCAGAGTGTTTTGTGTGATGGGGGTCTGAGCGGCACCACATATACTCAAGGAAGGTGTGTATATGTGTGTGTAGCCCCGCGTTATGAATTCAACTGGGAGTCTTCACTAATCGGTGAAAATTTCTTTTAAAGGGTCTTTTTTCTCTTTTAAAAATGTCTTTTCTTTCTAAAACCAATATTTCAATATGTAATAATCTATATATTTTAAAATGATCAATGATTAAAAAGATCTATTAATATTCTTTTGACTTTGAATCTAATTTATTCTTTCATGAAAATGATAAATGTGAACTTTATGACAAAGCTTTGGAAGGAATGGGAGTTGCAGCAGGATGCTCTCAGGTTTTTACTTCAGAGCTGTAAGTAGAACGTAACTTCACTGGAAAAACAAACAGAGAATGTACATTATTCACTTTAAACCATCTACTGCTGTACAGTGAAACTATTTCTTTACCCATGTCTCCACAACAGAAACACGTAGAATGTGACTGTTGACCGAGTGTTGATGCTGCGTTTTCTTTTTTCCTTGTGGTTCTTCATTTTGGGAACTGGCACTACAAAAAAGTATTTTTCATAAAGTCTCATCAATTCTTTGTGTTATTATTTTCAAACATCTTTTGCCCTCTCTATCTTATTAATGTTTTTTTCCCCTGAAGCTACAACACCAGGATCAGTCTGTCAGATCATATGATAGCTTGACTAATGCAAAAATAATCAATTAAATGATGTATGAGCTGATACATTTATTTTTTTATTATCATTTATTAATATACTTTTTACAAATAAATATATTTGTTTTTACCCTGCCTCCCACCCAAAGTCAGCTTGGATAGGCTCCAGCTCCACTGTCACCCTGAGGGGGATAAGCGGTTACAGATAATGGATGGATGGATATTTGTTTTTAAAGAACTGAATGATCAGGACTGAATGGAACATGAAAATCTTTGCAATTAACAACCCTGTTTGCAACTACCTCAAACATACCACAGACATTTCTGTACTTGAATGTCTTCTTTTTTTTTTTTCTTATACACAACTATGATATATATGTGATAAGCTAATATTTGCCAATTAATTAGTGTGACTTCATTCTTTATTTTCCAGTTTCTGATTTATTACTTTTTATTATAATTTCAGACATTTGGAACTACCAGCACCTTTCTTTTATTCTCCATCTCTTAGAAGTAAAAATCCATCTCATGATACTGAAATATGTCATGCTATTGTGATGAAATACACTGTAATTACAAATACAGATCATCGTATCAGTTTCACACACACACATTAGTATACTGCACGTGCAGTGAGTGTATGTGGAAGCTGCAGCAGCTGTATCAGTTTCTCAGCGTGATAAAAAAGTGTGGGCTGGCTTCAGTCAGCAGCTCAGCTTTCAGATCAGCTCCACTGATATAATGGCTTCTTTAATCCGAGCCAATTAGACCCACAGGGCACAGGGAGTGGCTGTTTTCACACTGCACCAATTTGCGCTGGGGGTGGGAGGACTGATTGACAGGCAGCCCGTGTGAAAACAGAGAGACAAAATAGGTTATAATTTGAACCCATGGAGAGGCAATATGGACGATGCTGCCTGCATGGGAAACAATTTGTGGGAGTATCACTCAGCAAAGACTTTTCTTACTTCAGAGACGATCATTCAATCAAACCGAGTAAAATAAATGAGCCATTTGGACCATGCTGAGAAACACATCTGACAGTTTCTTGTTTAGTTTTTTTTTTTTTTTTTTTTTTTTTTTTTTTTTACACAGTGTTGATAATATCACACAATGTTCATTTTTCTCGTGTTCTAAAAATAATCTTTTGTGTTAATGACCATTTATACCATTGGACCATTGGATATATACTGTAAGCAATATGCTTTTAGGTGGATTCTTGTTCATATTATGGATTTAATACATTTTATAGGAACAAAGGAATTTTAAAAAGCGCAGCAATTAAAGCAAAATCTAAAAAAAATAGCTTAATTTTTGTCATTTTGTGCTTCTGCTTTATCTCTTCAATCACTTCATTAACCCTGAGTTTTGCATTGACCACAGGTTGGAGCCACTGTTTTAATATATAATGAAACAAGATCAATTAGAACGTATTATCATTAAAGTTGCAGATACTTTAAAAATACTAGATGCCTGTATGTGTTTGTCTGTTAAAAGCAAAATTAACATTTGAACTGCTCACATTTTGATTTCTGTAAACTACAACATGTCTTTTAAGCTGAGGCAAAGCGTCATAACTATATCCAATTTCAATAAAAAATGAACAACTATATAGCAAGTAAATCTGATCTGGTTGAAAGTCTTCGGTGGCAGTGATTTGAGGTACATCACGGTGCGCCTCACTCCTTTGGCCCCTGCAGTGCTGGAAAATTCCAGCTGGGGGCGCTCTGAACTGAAGTTATAGCAACAGAATGGTCGCATATTCCCATGCTCTGTTCAATATTCACTCAGTTTCACTCAGTGTGATGGGATCATGTGGGCTAAACTCCAGAGCATTATTGTAGTGTGTTCATGTCGGTCATGTTTTTCCGTCTCACAGCTGTTCCTCTACACTGACCATTGATTACCCATCCAAGGTGTGTGTTTGTTTAATGTCACTATACATATGGTGACATGTTGGTGTTTTGTTTTTAGCATTTATTATGAATATCTGAGAGAGAGATGGGGTCATAGGCAGATTGAATCTGGAACATGGACTGTGTTCATTCGTGTATAATCACCTGAAAACAAGAAATCTCATGTCTTTGTTACCTTAGAGTGTCTTTATATCTACAGGCGCTGCAGATCCTGTTTCACATGGTCCGCATTGTTTCTACAGTAGCCCAGAACAGACAAACTAAACACTGGTCGTATTTTCTCCTTGCTAGTAAGGAGAGGTTGAAATGGGGAGGTTGCAATCAGCATCTACACTGCGAGATGCCACTAAATCACACACAATGCACCCTTATAACTCTGTGTTGGGTAGTTTAACTCTGGTATAAGTTAAATTTACATGTACAACCTTAAATTGTAAAACAACTAGCTGCCCCAGCTAACTGTAGTTGAGTAAAGTACAGCTTTTATCTTTATAAAAGAGAAGTAATCAAGTACAACTACCTTAAAACTGTACTTGAACACAGTACATGAGTAAATGCACCATCACCTCTGTCTAGTTTAGCATACTCAGTTGGCTTCTGGTGACATTTTGGACACAGTTGGTCCGTCATAATTTTCTCCACCATCTCTTTCATGTTTGCTCATGCTCCATATTTTCATGTCATTTTGAAGGACATTTGACATTCGAACATTTGGCTATCAAAAGTCCTTCACGTCCACCAGTTAAGTAGACATGTCCGTCAAACGTGCGATTGTGACACATTTAAACAAACAGTGTCCTGACAACATTATAATCACCTCTGTGTTTTTCTTGTGCTGCTCTGAAGCATTAACATGTGAAAGCCCAGAGCTCCTGTGAACTTATTTGACCTCCGACCTCTCCTCTATGTCTCACAGACAACAAATCGCTGCAGCTGCGATGGAGGGCTCCCATTTGGTTCTCACCCACAGACTCCAGTTCAGATTGACTGACTGGGCCATGTCTGCTCGGAGGCAACAATGAGTGAGTAAGAAGAAGTGATTATTATAAGTGGTTCTGACTTGTTTTGACCATGGGAGAGACACATTCTTCACCATGTCTTATACACTTAACATAGTTTAAACATATTAGAGGCTAGACCAGTGGACAAGGCACCTGCATACTCAGTGCAGATTAACCTCAAACTGCACATAAAAACCCTTGTTAGGTTGCTGATATTACATACTGGGAAGCAGTCACATGGTATTTCATAACCTGCAGAGGGTGCTGTGTTGAAATGAGAGAAAAAATATGACAACAAATGAAAGTGAAGAGTGTGAGAACCAAGCATGTCACGTTGGCCTGTTGGGGAAGACGCTAAATACGAAGAGAGCGGCTCTCATTAGAGACATTTCTATTTCTCAGATGAAATATTGTCACTGCTGATGGATATTATTCTCCATCTTAATGTGATAGCTCAAAAAAAAAAACATCTTACAATTTATATATAATAAAACACGCTGTAATATCACAAATCATTTAAAGTCATGTGCATATAAACTAACCAAAACACTAGCTTTGCAGATTAGCAGCACTAGCCTCAATTACAGCATGCAGTAATTAACCTCTGGGATTATTGTTCGTTAATAATATCATGTATCATGTAGCAAGAGACCTACAGTTTACCTGTGTTAGTTCAGCATAACGTGGAGGAATTTTCCATTCGGTTTTCCAGTGGTTCACAACCTTTTTGGCTTGTGATTATGAACAGTGAATTTTCAGTTTCAGGTAAAATTACCCAATAGTTCATAGAAAATTAGATAAGATTAGAAGAACGGCAGACATTATTTATAATTTCATGTTCTTCCTTTCCTAGTCTGTTTATCAGCCTATTGGAGTCTTGACAACCGTGTTAGTAACTACTGGTCTGTACAATGTGGTGAGTTTTTTGATCATCTGTACCCTACAATGCATCATTGATTATGTGTGATTTATGTCCCTATGCTGCATGTGCATATTATGGAGACTTCAGGCTTCAAGGTATTTTCCGTTCAAATAAAAAATGCCGGAATCTTCAACCACCCAAAGCATCATCACGTTCACTGGTTTAGAGGATGGTGCTTTTTTTTTTTTGTCACTGAGATGGAAGCTTGTTATGTGCGCCATGACAGAGAATCACGAAACATCTCAAACACCATTACACAAACAAACACACATGTGCCAGACAGACGCATTCCTACACGGAGTCAGATTCAGACCTGCACAGCCGAGACTCAGACATGCAAACGACATGGTACACACTTTCTCACAGCTCTATCCAGACACACACACCCACAGTGTGACGCAGACAGTTTGAAGGGCCTCATCTCGCCTGCCTTTCTTTGCCTGTCTGCTCCGTCTGACCTAGCCTTTTTATATGTCTAATTAAGAAGTCAGACCCTCCAGCATGCCATGACATACTCATGGCTGATTTCTAGCCATGTTTTGTGCCTGTGTCTTCGTCTGGATAGATCTGTTTTGTTTCGTAATCTATAAGATATTGTTTTCCCGTTGAGCTCGTCGCCCCGCTGTCAGTGGTCTGTGAGAGTTGAAAGATGATTCACAAAACGTTCCATAGCATCCACTAGACTGTTTTTTGTGGGAAACCAGTGAGTGGATGACTTTTAAACAGAGGAAGAAGTTTCAGACAATGTTCATTTGTGTAAACAGAATTCCCATGCACGATCTTTGTCATGCATTTATGAGCTAAACAATGTCTGGTAATGTGACAAAAAGGAAAAGTCAAGACATTCTTCTGTAACACTGTGTGGTCAGTCTGTATTGTTTTTGCAGCAGTGCATATTTTTAAAAATGAGCCATTCGGTTTGGATGTGTCTGTCTGTGTGCACGTGCGTGGAAATAAATTTCCACGGTCTGCTGGGGATGGACGACACACTTCGTCCTCCCGTCTGTCCGTCCATGGAAGACTTGCCCTCGACCCCTCCTGACTGAGTCATGACCTCTGAGTCTCTCATCAAAAAGGAGGCCAAGAGGTTAAACTCAGCAAACCAGCAGGTCAACAACCTCTTTATCCGGCCTTGAACCCCCCGCCCTACACCAGCCTTCAATTTAGGAGTGAACTGAGCAGCCTGCTATCCAAAAAGTCTGATTTTTTTATTGTCACTAAATCACTGTCATATCCTAAAGTCAAAACATCTTCACTGCATCAGCTTTGTGTATTATCCACAACGTGGAAAGTCAACACTGTACTTGAGTATTTCCATACTTGATTCTTCTGCTCTACTACAATTCAGAGAAATATTGTACTTTGTCTCCTTATGTTCCATTATATTTATTTGTCAGGTGAAATTAACACTTATCCTATAATTCATAATGTATTATTTGAGAATAAACTAGAGGTTTAATCACATTTAAGCAATAGTCACATCTCTGATGTCTGTGAGTTCAAACCATAGAGAGATTCTCCCTCCAAATTTCTTGCATAGTTTCATTTATATAACTGGCCCAGTCAGTTAAAATGAATTAATGTTAGAGGCAAACATGAGAGGAAAAGAAAGAAGTAATTAGAAAACAATTTGTGGCACAGAATGTTTTTACTTCTCTCCTGCCTCGTAAATCATCTCACCAGGGGTTCATCCCTGAGGTGATTCTTCCCCCTGTGGTTCCCGACCCTATGGTCGAAAATCTGAACTAACTGCACTTAAACTGTACATGTAAAAGATAAAGTAGCTCCAGCTCAATCACCTACAACAGTGAAATTCTGCTTACACATTTATGCATCCATATTACCAATCTGATAACATCATGCATAATAACATATCAGCCCCAAGGGCCTTTTTTCTGCAGAATGAGTGCTTAATACTTTTGCTGATCATACATTTATTTAAATTTCATTTTAATGTAGGACTTTTACTTGAACTGGAGTATTTCTGTATTAAGGATTAGAATACTTCTCCCACTTTCCATTCAGCAAGAATCATTGGTGTAAGCTCAGGGGGGTGGGACACTATAAAAACTAACCAGCAGGATGTCACAGGTGTCTTTATGAGAAATCCCAGAGGCCTGCGAGGACACAGAACAACAATCACAGGGATCAAAGGTCAATCAACTTGTGGATTTAAAGGGCATCGAAGAGGGTCACACAGAACAACCTCCTCCTCTGCATGCACACACACACACACACACACTCAAAGAGTCAATTGTGTGTAGCGAGGTAGTGAATTAGAGAGGAAGTGACCATTGTCCGTCTGCCCTGAGGTCAGATCTCTTCGTGTCACACTTAATTTTTGGCCTTTAACACACAGAGGATCATAATTTATGAAGTCTTTTAGATGCCTGTTTTTAATATAATATATTTCTTTGATGTAGTATGTACATTTATGTACTGTACATTTATATAGATAAATAAATAATAGGAAGAGGAGTATGTTGTCTGGCACTTGAATTTATTTAGGGATGATAATTTAGACAATTTCCATAATTTTTAATAACTACTATATAGTTTTAATTTCAGAGTTTTTACAGAAACATTGTTTGATGAACCTTCTGGCAGTCAGGACCTTTATAGTCAGACATGTTCACAAAGGTTTTAGAATGAACTTTTTCATGCTGGATGGTTGTGTTTGCTTCATCCTGTTAGTGATGCAGAACATTAGTACAGGGTATCATTTGATGTTATATTGCGTGGATATAATACCCAAGTTTTGGCATAGAAGCAGTACCAAAACAATTTCCATACCTTACTTTGAGAGAAACATGAACATGTTTTAACCCCCTTTTAAAAATATTTGATTTAAGAAAAGGAGTTAGGGATTAAATCCTGTTTAAACATTTTAGAACTGTATCTAAATAAAATGCACAAAGGTGTCACTCATAAGGTGACACTCATTTTGCTTTTACCGCACTGCTTTTATAGCATACGGGCAAAATGAGTTCAGTTGCCTTGGAAACCACAAATAACAAAGTCATTGGTTGAGAAGTGAAATAGAGATATCTTTGTACATGTACAGTATTTTGTGTCTGAAGTTATTACATTTACAAGTAAAGAGTGGAAATCTGAGGAAATATTTGATGCCAACTTTTATACCTGTATTTCATTTAGAGAAATTTGAGGTTCACTGCAACCCTAATTATAATTCATATTCATTCATTTAAATCTCCATATGTGCCAGATAACTGTAGTGGAATTAAATCAAATTTTAAAGACAGTAATGTGGGCTTTAGGAAACGGTGACATTTGAGAAATAAGATGAGATGAAAATAGATGCTGTAGTGTCTCACTACACTGTCCGCTACATTAAAAATAAGTTTTATGTATTTATTAAATTTGACCTTCACACTTCAAATTAAAAGAACATGTAAACTTTCATTTTCACTGAGAAATCTGCACATTTCTCCTCAGTTTTCAGATTCAGACAGTTTCATGTTTTGTTTTTCAAACAGTAACAGGTATTGGGATTTAAACTGAGCCGGGGGGAGTTAGCGAGGACATAAACACAAGTTCAAGTCAGACAGGATTCATTTTGTCTTCATCACCTCATCATGCAGACGAGGCTTTGCCGTTGAACTTGAACCCAGTTCCCTCACACTGCCTGATTTCACGGTGGCAGCCTCGAGCCCTTCAGCACCTCCCCCGTCCTCTCCCCCTCACCACCCTCAGCACCGTGCCTGTCTTTGTGAAGCTGTCTTCCTTGACTTTCCGCATCCCCCGTCTGGCCCTCTGCAACCTCTCCTCCATCTCTGCCCCCTCCCCTCCTGCTCAGCCATTCTTCACTTCTGGGTTGGGGGGCTCCGGGAGACGGCCCACGGGGACTCGCAATACAGAATGCTAATCAGGCCCTCAGCGGCACTTCCCACGATTTTCCTCCCAGACATGAGCTTTTGTTTTGTTATTGATTCCATTATAATCTGATGGTTCTCGTAACTTTCCTGCTGTCTGGAGGCCGGTCTGCAGCACTGACTGCAGCGGAGGGCCTACCTGTCATATGGCCCTCTCACTCATTCAGGATTTATGTTATACCTTCTGTAAAACAATGCAAATCCTCATGTTAACAAGATCTGCAGTGGTACTTATGCTCGCAGTAATAGTTTGATTTTGCCCTCTTTTAACACACTGCCAGTCAAAAAAGGTTAAATGTTTGCATTTTGATTTGAATCTCAAGAAATATGATAATAAATTCACGACAAATAGGGCAAACTGAGAATGTTCATGTTTTTATCTTTTTGAAAATAGACTAAATCTAACAGGAAGTGGTCTTGATCAGTCTGTAATTAGGCTCCTGTAACAGACGATTATGTATAATTTGTACAGCTGACACTAGTACTGTGCATTTTTCACACTGGGAGGTCTGTCAGGTCTTTTTTATCAGATCTTTTGGCAGTTTCAACCTGCAGTTTGATGCAAAATTGTTCATTTATTTTGTTTACACAGGGTACAGATGGTTAGTTGAGTGTACATGCTCTTTTATGTTAACCATGTTAAGTAAAACAGCAGATGTACTATACCAGCTGCTTCAATAAATCAAACATAAAGCTGGTAATAAACAAGATTCGAGGTGTGTAGAAAATGAGTATTCACAGCAGAAGAATATATAGTATATGTTTTGATTTTTAGGTGAAAATATAGATTAACCTTCTTTCCTTTCTCATAGTAGAATAATATCAGCAGTGATATTTGTCTAGTGTGATGCCTACTTTTAATTTTTATACCGACTTGTTACCTTGTATACCGAATTGTTAAGATCTTAAGTCTCTGTCTGTTTTTTGTTTTATTATATGATATGAACAGCGGCCCAATTAAGAAAAAAACAAAACAATTATCAAAATACTTTTTAATCAGGGTCTAAAACATCAGATTTAAGCTTCCCTCAGTCACTCCTGTCCTGCTTGGTGAGTAGAAGGAGGGTTCTGCATTTCATATGCTTCAATGATGACCTCTTACAGAGTGATTCATATCTGGCACGAAACAAAAGCTCAGAGACCTTTTCCACGATGGGCTCTTTAGCCTCAGACTGTTGGGGCTGAACAAGGAGCTCGTCCCTCCAGCTGTTTCCCAGCGCCGCAAGCAGCACAGCAGCAGCTGGATCCAGTGTCCTACACCTCCGTAAGAGCAGCTGTGCCAGGCTGTCCCAGACGTAACACATCATCCAGATGTGACTCCGGATTTTCCTCTGCAAGTGCACATCACATGTAAACATTGATCAGTCATTGTGCTCATGATGTCGCTCTGTGTTCACTAATAATGAAGTAGAATGGAGTGTTTCCACCTCCAGACATTTCTAATGAGCATTTTGTACAATAAGTTGCTTAGTTTACATACCTGTACAGTTCTAATACTTTCAATGTAGTTCTCTACAACCACGTTTTAATCCTGATTTCGCAGCTCAAATTCCAATAAATGACCAACACATTACAAGATAGTCTAATCCCATATTCATCAAATTTAAGTCTTTAAATTCACAGCAAGGCAGTCTCTCAATGTAGCTCATGCATTAAACATTAAATATATCAAGTTTATGTAACATCTCTAACATCTTTAGCAAGTCTGACTGCTGCAATCATGAATATCACAAAATACACCCTCTATGACAGACAACACTTTTTTAGGGAAATGATGCATCACAGTTATCGTGTATTTCTTCTAAGCAAATGCTTACATTAGTTTAAAATGTGTGTAAATCAAATGTGTGACTGAATAAGAGTTGACAAGTTGCAGCCTCCAGTATCAGGCCTGCTGGGTAGGAAAGTAAGCGACATCATTTACATTACAGCAGTTCTAACCCTAACTCTAAACCCAGTTCTAAAGACCATCTATGTTGTACTATATGTTCTTTTTAAATCTTTCTAATCTCTCTCTCTCTCTCTCTCTCTCTCTCTCTCTCTCTCTCTATATATATATATATATATATATATATATATATATATATATATATATAAATTAAAATAATTCAAAAATAATCAAAACTCATTAAAGACAATTTATGTACAATTTAACACACACAAATACACTGTATATGCAGGCAATCCACACTCAGACAGTTCTTGTCTCATTGTAAACATTAATACTTTTATTGATTCAATTAACTGCAGTACAAACAGTTGCATAGTACAAATACTGAGCACAGTAACAGCTCACGTGCAAATCATGCTTATGACTTGAAACAGTAGTTCATAGTGCATTAGATGAATTACATCAATTCCCCTCAAACCATATAAAATGTATTGCTTATATTTACAACTTCTCCACATTAAATCAAAACAAATCTCTGTGCGGTCATATTACACTGTCAGAGGAGCTGATTTGACAAATTAAATGTGGAATGAATCCAGATTTTAATCTCCGAGACTCACAGTGCATTTACTGTTATAAGACTACACTTGTGTTAGCGAGGACTGCTTCCATTGTCTCTAATCAAACCTATTGACAAACACACTTCAACAACAGCCGAACACACACATTGCACCTGTGCTCATACAGTACATATTAGCAAAACATCACAGTTCACCACATTTCTCCTAGACTGTGGATGCATACTGGACCCGTACATTTCTCTACAAATGTGCAAACTTAACAATACAGTTCATGTGCAAACTCTCACACATAAATAGTGCAAATTTACAGTACCTACTATTTCCATTGCATAGATAAAAAAACATATTGATTGCACAAAACTCTTCCTGCAGTAATAATTGATTAGACATATAGAATGAAAATAAAAATACATAAAACTGTTGTACATAAATGAAAAAAAATAAATGTCTTGTATGTTATTGGAGCCTCATAGACCTTAAATCATTGTATGAATCAACTGGAAAAACAAAGGTTGTCCAGCTGTTTAAACAGAAGTGTACTGAGAAAAAGATTGATGTAAAATTAATAGTAAATGGATCACGTCCATAAAACATTTTTGACATTGCACCAGGTTCAAATTTCAAATGTTTCAAGTAATCAGTCACACAGATTGTCAATTTGATTGAAACATCTAAAGTTTACATGAGACTCATTTAATTACTAGGTGAAATATTTAAAACAAATAGAATTCACAAGATAATTCAGACAAAATGACAAAAAAAAAATCTATTTTAAATTGAGAATCTAACATATAAGATAAAAAATATTACACTATTGAATAATATTTTAAAACTCTACAGCATCATCATCTAACCTCTTCTTTTCCTACTTTTTAAAATTAATCTAATATGTGCATGTGCGTGTGTGCTAGAGATCGAAAGAGTGATCTAAGCTCTGACCTACATGAAAATCTAGTGCAGATGTTTCCTGAACAGCTGTGCAGAGCAGTTCCCAAGAACACAGTGTACAACAAACACACACAGTCCACTTTGCCGTCCGTTACTCTCACAGTTTAAGCCTCGCAATGGCCAAATGTTCGTTTGTCCACTGTCGTAGCAGCGATAAACATTGTCTTCTGTATCCATCACCAGCATTTATACCTGACGTTTTTAACTCTGTCCACTGTCAGGATGTTGGAGGCGACTGTTTCCACAGAATCTTTATTTTCTCCAGTGTATTAGTTGTTGACATAAATCCTGTGTGAAACGAACATCGCTGGACTCAGTCGCAGTCCAAAGAGCTGAGAGGCAAAGTTCAGGTGATTGCCAACTCCAGACCGATCAGAAACCTTAAAAGAAGAAACAGAAGAGACTTTAAAAACAGCCCTTAATAAACTATGAGATAAACAACATTTATCCACAGTCCAAACTTTGCATCTAGAAAGACCAAAACATGCACAGTACACATGTACAGTTATTGTCACTAATGATGCAGTATGTGGAGCAACAGAATATATGTGTGTGCATTTTTAATACTGTGTTTTATTCAAATTATGTTGGTGAGCCAGTTGGAACAAATCCCTGCAATTCCCCAGTTGCTCTGATTGTACTGTGTTCAACGTCACATGCATTTACATTACAGGATGGAAGACCACTAAAGGATATAGACCCCAGGAGATCGTCCCGGTTAAATAAGACTCAGAAGGACTGCATCTGCACATGCAATTAATAATCCAACACATGACACTTATATCTGATATTACTGGAAACACCTTCCCCATTCTTGTATAAACTCTTGTATTGATCGCGTGCACAGACTCAAACATTTGTAGGACTAATTTGTCACAGAGCTCAGTGTTGTTTACTGTGTCGCCTTCTGCTTGGCCTTTACTGCCATTTTTAACACTTTACTGTAAGCTCCCATTCACTGCCCATAGATGGCACACAATAATAACAGAAGGAACACACACACACACACACACACACACACACACACACACACACACACACACAAACATCCCAGAGAGATGAAGTAAAATCTGCCCCCCAACCCCCAAAAACACCAAAACAACCATGTCTGTATTATCCATGTCTAGACACACGCTGCTCTCCGGATCACCACCATCACACCACCTTCTCTTCTTCTCCTCCTCTCCTCTCCCTCCTCGTCATCCCCCCACTCCCTACTATCATTGTCTGAACCACCAAAGTGTTTTTTCCCACGCTTTATTTTTCTCCGTCCTGTTTGCAGCCAGGCAGGAGGAGGAGGAGGAGGAGGAGGAGGAGGAGGAGGTGGTGGTGGTGGTGGGGCGATGGCAGAGGGGTAGCTGGGGTGGGGGGGGGGGGTAAGAACTGATGGGGTCGCCATGGCAACCCCACACTGGCATGCCCCTGATTGGACTATGTGGTGGCTAATTATTCAGCGCATATGCTTAAAAAAAACAATAAAGTAGGACGTATTGAAATGCAGAGCCAAGCATCGCATGGTGTGTGATTAACATATGAGCCCAGCGCTGCTTTTGAAGAAACACGTCTCCACGTGGAACTTAAATGCAACATTGCTAACTCAAACTGTTACATTCATAATCATATTTTACGTGCATGTTAAAAACATCAGGAAAATATCTTCGGAATTTTAACTGAATTTACTATTTTTGTTTGCCAAATGTGAACTTTTTGTCATGAACTCCCACTTAGGTCTTTTAAATACTTTATGTATGGCAAGATTAATAATCGACATATATGACAATTTGCATGTGAGGATCAACACAAACTTTACATTGAGGCTGTGAAAGCTAAAAAACAAGAGCAGCATGCTAATGGCAGCCTCTGAGCACTGGCATGACACACAAATTGTGTGTGTGTCAGGCAGAAGGGATGGAGGGTCTGCTGTATGAAAGAAACCAGTGGGGTAGGGGTTTGTATACGTGTGTGTGTGTGTGTGTGCGTGCATAAGGAGGGGGGGGGTTATGTTAACAATGGCCAGCATTGTTTACCAATCTCCCTCGTCCATTAATCAGGACGATCCGGGTCTAATTGGAGTTTTGGTTAAGCTGGTCTCCAGACCCCCGTTCCCTCCACTGGCCTAAATAATGGCGTTACGCCACAAGTGCCGCCACACATTGGGGAGGACAATGTGCCGCTTGTCTGAGGGCCCAGGGTAGGATCCCCACCCTCTCTTCTTCCCCTCCTTTCTTAGTGCCCCCTGCACCCCCCAAAATAAACCTCACACAGAAACACAAAGAAGGCCTCTCACTATTGAGATCTCACTGTCGCAGGCTCCCTCTCCTTGTCTGTCTGCCCCCCCTCCCTTCTCCTCCTTCCCACCCTCCTTCCTCCATCCAGTCTTTCTTGGTCACTCACTCCCTACACTTTTTCCTCCTCCTCAGCTAATAGGTGGGTACCTTGTTTCTGGCAGGCGCGGCGAGAGTTGCGGGTTCAGTGGTCAGTTCAAAAAACTACACTGAAGCAGTTGATCCTACACATTTCTTAATCCACACATAAAAGTTGACCAAATTGCCACTGTAGTATAAAATCCTCTTAAGTCCAAATTAGGAGAATCTTAATGTTTTTACAGCTGAAGGACTCTCTAACATTTCGCAGACTTGTAAAACCAAATGGCGTGTGTCAAAGCAAAAAAAAAGCATGCACATAAAGCTCAAAGTAGGGCCAGAAAAGGTGACGTGATGGTTTCTTGTACCCAGCAGCAACAGAATGAGAAGTGACTGTATCTATGTAGATTTCATTTACAGTTAAATGTTCCTCCAATTCAGAAATAACTGAAAATTTCATACTGCAGCACATTTCCTTCATATTTCCACACCAACCTAAGGACTGCAGGCTCCTCTTAATAAAGATAATTTAGACATTTATCTGATCTCTTTGTCTGTGACCCCTTTACAAACCAAATGGTTCTCATCAACGATGCAGTCATAAAGCCGACAATAAAGTCTGAAACCTCAACCTGCCGCTTGGTCAGATTATTTAAATATTTGAGTAAAATCTCAAAGTTGAAACATTCCTCCAGTTCAGACATCACTGTAAGTTAATTATGCTGCGTTAAATAATTCATATGGCAACAAATGTTCTTCTACAAGCCAAATAGGAAGTGTACTGCACATGTGAGGAAACTAAGTGTGATAACAAGCAGATTTATGAAGACCACTATGTTGCTAATTACGGCTCCTCGTGGGTGTCAGGGAGCATGTAGGTGTTTTCTTTTCACATCATCAAACGAAGCTGTCTGTTCACGCCTGCAGCATAAATATTGTGTGAATGCTCCACATGCACATGAAATAATGCCAGTAGAGCAACTCTTTTGCAATCGAAAACCCTCGGAATAATTTAATTAATGTCCCAGAAACCAAGCAGTCGAAAAAGAGTCGTCAAGAGCTTCTGCGGAAATCCACAAAATGGTGGACTGTCGGCGTCTGCAGCGTGACGACGGGCACAGCGAAAGCGACGCAGGAACCGCAGCTGCCCTTAAAAATGCCAGCTTGCCGACACTCAAAAAGCCACCGGCTCTACGGTTTCCTCCTATCTCATCCCTTCCTGCATGTCTCTTGGGGCGATCTCTACAATTAACACACTGGCAGTAATTAACACTGTCTTGAGGCAACCAATGGCGCGGAAAGGATCGGGGGCCAACGTGAAGTGGGGGGAAGGTACAGCACTGGCTGTCCACGTTCCCCCTCTTCTCAGCTGCCATTTTGTGCCAGTCTTAACACCTAAGATGGTGGCAGGACTGTGACTTGCCGTGTGGGAGAGGAGGACAAACTGGCAAGGGAGGGGTCGGAGAAGAGGAGGATTATGGGATTGAGTAGGGAGTCTCTTATTTTCATTCTTCGAGTCGGTACATTGCTGAACGGTTACCAAGACAGAGGGGAAGAGAGGCGGAGAGACAGAAAGAGGCATGATCGTCAGATTGCTGCCCTACATGCACCACACATAGAGGAGGAATTCTCCCACACATGGACTCACAAAGACACACACACACACACACACAGATAGTCACATGTCAGGGGAAGAACAAAGTGTATACAGTGTGGGCGCGAAACACAACACAAAAAAAACGTGTAATTTATATGTGCTTAATATATGCCGCACACATACGAACACACACACATGTGCCCATGCGTGAACACACGCACGCACACACACATACACACGCACACAAACAACCAACACAGCCGTTCTCATGGTATGGTCTGCCCCTGAGCATGCAAATGACATTCATTATGCAAATGCATACAAATCAGAACCAACCATCTGAGAATCCAAGCTGGGAAAAAACGAAAAGAATAAAATTAAATGAATGAGGGGGGAAAGCACAGAAAAGAAACAAGAAGCATGTTGGGAAGTGTGTGTGTGTGTGTGTGAGTGAGTGACACTTTAACGTGTAAAAAAAGAAATGTGTGTGAGCACGTGGTCAACATAAAAATAGCTTCTAACCTATTTTTTAAAGGTTTAGAAATATAAAAAGCTGGAAGATGATCTCAAAATTAAGACACAGGTGTTAGCAGTGGATAAACAGATGCATTAGGATCAATTCAGAAAAACAGCCTTACTTTCACTTTCCAGATGAATACACTTTGTGCTACACTACACCACAGACAGTTTGAATGTTGATGGAGCCTGAGAGATCTTTTGGTGCCTCGATGGAATTCATTCTATATATTAAAGATAAGATACGCACACATCTTTCCTCAATGCCTGCCTTGTTTGTGTCCATTGGGTTCTTGGGAAAAGTAGAAAATCAACTGCAGACGAGCATCGACTGGAGGGGAGATGCTCCACATGATGGCAAAGTGCTGCTAATTGCCACTCAAGGTGTTCTTTGTTTTGTTTCACCTCTCTCACCACCACGTCCTCTGTAGGACATGCTCTCTAAACCCCCAGAAGAGCTGCATGCACATTATCATGCTTTATGAATCATCCAAGCCCTCAAACTTAGCAGAACTAGAGGAGATGCTTGTATCTTTTTGCTCAGTGTAAAAAGAAGCTGCTGAGGCTGGAAGGCACTCCTGATTGGTTATTAATTTCAGTTTTTATGTGGATAAAATATTTTGCTAATTATCTAGCATTGACGAAGAGACAAAAAAGGCTAATTAGAAACAGATTGGGGCCAAATTCTTACCCTAAACAAAGTGTGATTAATAAATTATTGAGTGTGCAGTATGTGTTTCTGTATATTGTGTGTATACTGTGCATTTGTGTGCGTGTGGGACAGAGAGAGCCTTATAAAAGCTTTGGGATGTTCTGGAAGGTCTTAAATTAAATCAGTGTTTTCAGGGGGTTTTTTTTCTTAGCATTTATCCTGTCGAAACTTTAAACTCCCTTATTCTTCTGAAAACCCGTGCAAGGTGATTGTAGAAACAAAACCACCAAAACAGCCAGGTGAAGACACAGCATCAGCATCCTCACAGGAAATTTGATTTGTGATCAGTTGGAGAGGCCTCAACTGTACTAAACTACTCGTCTGTATGCTTTACATACTGGACACCTCTAAAATGTACAATTTTGGCCACACCGTTTGGTCTAATCTGCTGATTAAAACCCTGAGAACAGACTTGAAAATAAGGCTGATCCTTCAGTGTGTAAGGCTGTTTTGGGTAAAAGTCAGAAATACTTGAATTTGGCCCTGCAGTCTATGGTCTTGAGCAAAAAGCTTCAGCTCTGCATGTTCACTCACCACAGAGACACACTGCACTGTACTTTTGTTAATTTGATGCATTTCCTCCTGAAGCGAGATGTTTGGACAGAGTATGAAAGGATTAATTCTAAACTAGTAAAACAATGGGATGTAATTTATGGAGAGATTTGCTTAATTCAGAGAGGGAAAATTAGTTTGTAATATTTCTGTGTACTCAATAAGGATTCTCTGTTTTCCAGGAGATAAAAAAGCATTTTTGGACGTAAAACTACCAGATTGTTTTGTTATTTTCTGAAATCTATCTTTCAATAGAAGCAGGTGTGCATGTTTATTAATAGCTATCTGTGTTTGCAGTTTAATCTGACTTTAAGTGCATATTTGTGAAGGACAAACAAAATCTTTCCTGTCCCTGTCGAGCTCTTGATTGACAGTTTGTGCTATACCAGGTTTAAAATAAGCAGGCATGAGGAAATATTCACACACGCTAACATCCTGTTAAGAAGCACACGGCACAGCGCCACAAACTCAAAATCACTACTGTAGTATTACTGTGTTTTTACGTACAACAAGCAGCTTTGATGTATTTTGTCCAGATTCTGTAATCACGGATCAGATATTGATTTTTCGCATTGTCTGATGCACATCAGGTCCTCGATGAGACGCCCCCTCCCCTCCCTTTAAAATTAGCCCTTATGTAACACAGCTTCATACCTTCACGTCATCGGTTGGCAACGTCCATCGAGCAAGCCCACTCCTCTCTGCTGGTGTGTATTTTTTTTCTTTTAACTTTTCTTCCTCCATGCAGGCATGTAATGGGATTCTTGTTACTTTCAGTTATCTAGCTTTATGAAGAATGTACGTCACTCATACAGCTAGATAACCAAAGATAACAGACAACCCCTCAGGCCTGCAAACAGCTCTGTGCCAGCAACACACATACGATACACACGATACATCTGTAAGGACAAACAATGACAGAGAAAAATGCTTAAAGGGCTAATTCACCCAAAGAAAGCTAATTTACCGTGTTTTGCACACATTCCAGAGGTGGAAATAATGACAATAATAGTCATAAATCTGGAGTGTTAGTGCAGATGATTTATCGCATGGTGTTAAAAATGCCTCAGTGAAATGAGATGAAAAACAAGCATGACTAAAGATTCACAAGGGATACTGCTGGGAAAACACATTTTCCAAGCTATTAAGTGTTTTTTATATGACTGAAATGTGAATGAGTCCTTATAGGAATTCAAAACAAAACATTATAGCCGACTACCCAGTGAACTAAAGACAACAACAATAAAGATCTTTATGAGGGGCTTCAGAAGCTGGGCATAGAATGGCACTGAGGGGGACCATTTACACAAATAGTCCTGTAAAGAAAATATTAAAGCAGAATGTGAAGATGAAATCCCTGGAAAATTGAACACATGCACTTGTTTTACAGCAGAGATAAATACTCAGGTACTATATAAAGATAGACAGTCCATTTTAAAGACTGCTCTTTAAAATGGACTAAAGCAGTTTTTTAGGTTTTTTAGATTTTTTTTAGACACTCCAGAAATGTACACTTAATAATTTTGAATGTTTTATTTTTATTTTTATTTTTTTATTTTTTTTACGTTTTAAAAACCTGCTCTACATTCATCCTGGACAAAAGACACATATATATTCAACTATACAAAAAAATGATTAGATTAGATTATTATTATATGATGGAGCAATATTAATATGTTAGACCCTGCCATACATGTTTATTAAAGTATTATAAGATATTTGAATAAAATCCTTTTTGTTTATTTGGAGTTAAATAAAATCTATCGTTTTGTATATTATATATTATTTTATATCATTTCTATAATACATAATTATATAAAAATACTAAAGTATTTAGACATCTAGCCAAAACATCCCTGTGTGTGTCTAAAATGATTCTATATTCACCATAAATTTCATGTGTTTGCTTTTTTTAATAGAGTGATAGAGAGGGAGTGACGTCACAGGCATCGCCAGCTTTCAATTAGTGCGTTAGCAGCGAGGTGTGATGCCTAATTAACACACACACGCACGCACACACCATTATGGAGAGAATGTTATTTCTTACAACACGGTGAAAATAGGCCACATCACAAACACACACCGCTGAATGAGCAGAGAGGAGAGTTGCAGGATGTTCACACACAAATGCAGATAAATATGTAGACACACACACACACACCTGCATGTTTTACATCAGGTTTTACACCTGCTTTCTAAATGGTCTCTTTTAAAGCAGGGGGGTGGAGTGTACGACTTTCATTTTGATTTAAAAAAAAAAAAACCCAAACGTCCATTAGTGAACATTGCTTTGCTGTTTTACCTTTTCAGGCCGTGACACACACACACTCGCTTCGGCACGATTTTTACGTTCACATACACTCTTATGGCGACTTAAATACGCCCAGCGTTTTCTCTTATTACTGCATTTATTTTAAGCCTATAGCCTTTGAATATCTCTTAGTGTTTCTTTCTTTTCCTTTGTGTATGTGTGTGTGTGTGTGTGTGTCATCTGGCTTACATAAAAAAAAGTTGTGTTTAACTGAAACTGAGTTCTCTGGCAACAGAGGCGTGTGTGTTTGTGTTTTAAGTTTTTAAAGTCCTGTTAATGAACAAAATAAATGTCACGTGATACCCGTTTTACATTATGAGGTGTGTCTGTCTAAATGTAATAAAATGATGGGAATAATGACTACAACGTTATTTACTGCAACGTTTTAGATATTTTTTAAATAGTTAAGTTAAATAGTAAATAGTTTATTTTACCTTTTTTATTCAAAGCAAGCATTAAAGACTGCTGACTGACTATTTAATACTCGAAATGAAGACAGCATATTCTTTTTCTTTTCTTATCTGATGCATTTGGATGCAGCATGGCATTGCAGAGAGCAGTGACATGGTGTAGTGTATATATGTTAAAAACCTGCACTAACTGATAAAGAAAAGACTGTATTTGCGTCCAGGTCCCGCTGACTGACCCCGAAGTCTCTGTGGGGAAATTACCCTGAAGTTTTCGTTTAAGGTAACTTGGCAGCAGTGCAGTGAAAAATGTTGGACTTAAATAGATTGTCAGACTCATAAAAGATGGCTGTAAAAATGTGAGCAACACAAAAAGGATCCTGGAATGATTTTTAAAATGATTTCCAGGAGTAATCAATTAACTCCACACAGCGTGCTGCTGCTGCGTGCTCGCTTCATTCTCCCTCTGTGTGTGTGTGTGTGTGTGGATGTACTGTACGGATTTTCTTAATTCACTTGCACTGGGAGCTATAAACCAGTTTAAGTCACGTTTAGAGTCATCGGACAAGAACTGCGTGTCGATAGTAATCCTTGAATCCATGACGGAGCAGAAGTGAGATCCTTCATATTCACCTGGAAGTTGAAGGAAGTCCTCCTCTTCGTTTCTGTTGCGTTCATGTGTCAGTTTCTGCAATAAAAGAAAGAAAGAAAGAAAGAAAGAAATGACTTATGGGTAAAAAAAAAAAAAAAGAAGTCAACTTTCAGGTGCCAGAAAGACATCCATTAAGGCCAACACACATCTCCCCTCCTCTCCCTCTCTCTCCGTTTCTCTGGAAAATCCCTGGAAAACACCCTTCGTGGGAAATCCGCCTACTAGGTCACTGAACGCCTCAAACGAGTCCAGCTCGTGTAGCTCAGCTTTGCACCTGCAGCTTCACTGACTCTGCAGCAGCGTGAGGCTCCAGAGATGCTGCTGCAGACTCACAGCGGTCCCTTCCCAATTTAAAGCACGTTATACACTCGTGTCTCAACATGTCTCCGAACTTGTGATCTGCCTCTCATCCGTGGTTTCAGTAGGCGAGGTCAGCGTGTATTTATTTATTTTTTTCTACCTGGATTCACCTGTTCGGTGTAAGTGCACAGTCATGTTTCGTTTGTCTTCCTTTTGGGGACTAATTTCGCCTTTGCGTCATTCCTGTACGCGTGAGCCCTGCAGTTCAGGGCCTCGGTGATGAAGCAAAATACACAAAGAAATCTCTTGCACTCTTTATTTTATAAAAATCAGCTAGTCAGATTTATTTTAGAGAAAGTCTGAAAAATATAGTTCACGAAACAGGAAGACATCCCCATCCGGCTACAGCTTCGCACAATCACGGCTCACTGTAAATAAACTATAAACACTATAGAATGATAATTACAACAGAAATGAAACAGGCATGAGAGGCAGGTCTGACTCCACACTCACACAGATTAAGCAGGCCTTATGTAAGAGCTCCGTGTTGCTCTGTACTGTATAATCCCAGGCTGCAGGGAGCCGTGCTGCTGGGTTCATGTACAATAATCATCTTTTAAAAAAACATGCTTTCCTCTGCTTAGCCCTTTGTGTAATCTGTTTGACAGCAAACAGGCCAAACACTACACTACACTACACTACACTACACTACACTGTACTGTGCTGTGAAAGGTTGCACCGCCCGAGGCCACTCTGACACCATCACAGGCCTGTGGCGATACAGACGCTGTAATTGCTCTAAGCATGAGATCTACAGTGAAGTTTTACTGTTGGTTCAGTTTAAGGGCTAAACATGAACTTATGTAATACTACAGGGATAATAACAATAGAGCATATGCCTGATCTGGGGTCAGCTTCACTGAAGAGATTCAGATTCAGCGTTGCATGGGCATCACACCTGATGCCAGAGCAGAACTTAAATTTCTGGGAGTCATCTCTTCTTTACAATGTAGATTACATAAGAGAGAGAGAAAGCGAGAGAGAGGGGACAAGATGCAGATCATCCGTCCTCCAGATCCAGTATCAACATTCATCTCAGTAAAGGTGGCCAAAGAGCTGGAGATCAGCTGCGATATTGGTGAGAAGCGAGGCCACTGAACTGAGTGCTGACATCTCACCATGTCGGTATGAAGTCAAACTCCCTTGGACATGCAGCGTGCCTCGTGCCAAACAAAAGTGGTTGCAGCCACAAGTGAAACTACACGTCTGTGCTGCTGCTGCCATCGGATGATGTTCAGCTTTTATCTCAGCTGCTGCTGTTACGCACCGCTCACACAGACCTTAAACTGGTCTGAGAACAGAACAAGCCTGACTGATGGGAGATGTAGACTGGATTTAGTCTTTAGTCGGCCTGTGGAATCCTCACTTATTTCACAAAAGGGTTAAACACATAATACACTGTGTAATGGCTTAAACGCGCCTAAGCTCGCCACAGAAAGCCTCCGCTGCGCCGCTCCTGCAGCTTTTTGTTCAAACTCAAATGCCACAAAATCACTGAGAATACAAAACACGGTTCTTACTGTTCTCTCCTCGGATGCAGCAGGGTGGGTTGCACTGGGCTTTGGATGAGCTCCTGGTAAGCAGCGGTCCCTCCGGACGTGCGGCATGCTGGGAGCCAAGTGAGCGCGTTCATGAGCGGCGTATTGAGCTTTGTGGCTACGGCGCATCGTGACGTCCCGTCGGCCCAGTCCATTTTTTTTAATCGAACGGGTCCTCTTGTGTTTTTTCCCCCTGCACGTCGTCACATGGCTGTCATCCACATCCACATCCTCAGCCCCACGTCCTCCCCTCACCAAACAGGAGAGTTGGGGCTGTCCGCCTGGATGGCTACATCTCCACCACCGTTTGTCTCCAAGTGGTTTAACATCTCATTTGTCCTAAATCATATACGCCGTCCAAGGCCCACCCCCTTGTGAGTCAGTGAGGTAACACTGTCCCCACCCTCTGAGCTTTTTGATATTATGCAAGACGGCCGATGTAATTATAATAAGGACCTATGGCAGTGCCTCTCACGCCCCCCAACAGACGCATGCAGAAGTGCATGTGGCACCATCATTCATTAATCTACAAAACATCACTCTAAGTCCTGTGGAGGCTTCAGGCATAGTATAAATGACTTTATATGTATGTATGTTAATATCCACATATATGTTGTGTAATACAGACACACAGAGAGTTGTTTAAAGGCCAGTAAAGTCATATATGAATCATATCACCATGTTTATACTCATAGGAGCGCAGCTCAACAGCTCATATGTTTTAATCCAGCATCATGAACACCATGGTCTCACTTTATAATGGAGATTCTTGCTATCATGTATTACTACTGCTATATACTGTCATTTAAACTGTACTGTAGACCACTAAGAGCATTTCTTAATGGCTATAGGGCAGACTTCACCCTCACAGGAGGAAAGGCGCTCTCATTTTAAGAAATGTGTAAAAGTCATGCCTTTGTGTTTGGCTCCTCACCCGGAATTGACATACCTCAAAGATGTTTGTGTCTGCGGCTCAAACTTGCAGAGACAGACTGGAGAGGCGCTCCGGCTTGGCTAATTATCATAATAATCACACCAGAAATCTTTTGACTCGATGAATGACGAATCCTCTCAAACGTTATTGTGTAAGGTCTCAGCCTGTCTGTGTGGATGTATGCGGAGCCTAGACGTGCTCATCATTTGCATGAAATAAAGTTAACTCAGTGAACTCTGTGAAACTGTCTGGACCACGTCGGTGTGGGCAGATGCCTTCACACACAGGCCGCACTGTTGCACTGTTTCTTTGCCCACACAGTGCGAACATTGAAACAGCAGGCTGAATGTACATTTGGTATCATTTTATAATAATAAGTCATGCTTAATAAATAGTTTAGAAGCTGTAACTAATGGCTTTATTCATGGTTAATAAATCATTATGGATCAGTTGTAAAGCATTACTAAGAATACATTTTGGGTTGCCAGGTTGTAGAAAATGTTCTTGACTGTTTGGGCAATGTGACCTCTAACCTGCCAGTAAAAAGGCTCTGTACCAAAAAACTAATTATCACCAACTTTATTAATGACTTATTAAGCATTTTTAACCTCTTATGCCCTATTGTTAGATTAAACAGACTTTTCCCCCAACCTGGCATTTCTAAATCTGTTATTAAAGGCATACATCTGATATTCAATAAGTCAAATATTTATAAGTCATGAATAAAGCTATTCATGAGCCTACAACCTATAACACATCTGCTAAGGGTTGCTTATGCGTTATGTGCTTTTTTATGTGAAGCTAGTCTGTTTCATTAATTCATTTTTAGGGCTAGACTAGTCTAGAGATGATCTTTTAATGCGCCGTGAATATGTGTGGAACATCTGGACACAAGTTAACGACATCTGTAAAAAAATAAAAATAAAATAAATAAATAAATAAGAGAAACATGTCTCAGCTCTCACTGACACGTTTTCTTCGTCATTGAGGGGCTGACGGAGCTGAGACACAAACTGATATTCATGTTCATTGTAGCTGTTGTTGGGAGCCGTATCGTGTTTACTGTAGCTGTGGGGAGATCAAGTTCATTAACAGAGGCCAACACCACCTGACAGAGGCGCGCTCACGTCAACACATGCGCGCGCCTCGTTGCCAGGAAACCGTTGTAAGCTGAAATATGGTCCAAAAACCAACTGGTCGGTTTTAATCCAGGATGATTCACAGTGTGAGAAGTCAGCACCATGCTCGGATATGTTGAACACGAGTTCTAGTTAGTATATAGGCTAGTACAGTGTAGACAGTAGAAGCGACAACTTCACTTGTATCATATGTTAATTCATGTTCACTTATACAACCTTAAATCAGGTCTGTCTCAGAGGACTTCTTGATATGATCAGCGCATAGTTTCTGTCAGAAACTGTGAGAAGGCCGTAGAAGAGAAACAGGAGGATCCCTCAGCATCTGCAGAGAGACGGAAAACAAAGACACAACCAACAACTACAGAGTGATGCATAGACTGAACCAACTGCATTTGGCCTCCAGCAGAGTTAGAAGAGTTACAATATCGAGGGCTTCATGTATGTTATAAAAATGTGGCCTATCCTCGTCGCTGTAGCTGCAGTAGGTCTGTATCAGTCTCCATAATGTGTCTAAACTCAAGCTATAGAAAGTATAAAAGCTAATTTTAATTATAGATTTTCTGCAGGCCTATCAAAATAGGACCCATAGATCCATTTGTTTTGATGGTTGGTTTGCTGGTTTGATGTATGAATGTGAAGAACCTAAACAGCATTTTGATGCTATGGTTGATTGAGATAGAAAATCATTTCAACTGCTTTAATTGCTGTGTGTTTCAATCCAAAACAAATAAACCGCATTTTATTTGTGATTAGGACGTTTTGTCTCTCTGAGAAGTAGAAGTAGGCCTGAAATGTCGCACACCGCCAAAGTACTCAAGTAAAATAGTTAAAAGAATACTGTCAAAGCTGTACAGTAGTCTTCTTTCATAACATTTCTAGTTCCATACTCCTTCGTTCATCGTGAGATGCAGTAAAGGATTGGCGCTTCTCTCCAGGTGTGTGCCAAAGTGTTTTATTTAACGCCATCGCAACATTTAGACGTAAAGTGGTTGATAAAACTATATTTGTCGTCAAGGTAACTGAGGTAAATGAAGTCCAGAAATGTTTCTGAGTTTTATTATTATTATTATTATTTTGTATGAATTCATAACAAAGTGGCAGAAATAAGCGCTCGTTGCTTGTAACGCGTACCACAGGCCGTGAGAAGCAGACAGTCTTTTGGCTGGTGGGTCACAGTCTGTCTCAGACCCTCCGACAGCAGTAAAGCACCCTCACCATCCCTCCATTGTTTTACTGCTGCCAGTCCAGACACCATGCAGGCTCCAGTGAACAGAGAGGCGGCGCGCAGCGCGACAAGAAACAACAACAACAACAGCTTTTTACGCACGTTTTACGCAACATTTCTGTACAGCTGGTAGGTGACAAAGCCTCACCTGATATGACTGTAAATATGAGCTGTAATACTTTTGCCTGACCACAAGGATTCAGTGTGTGTTTGTTCCCGTGCATGCAGGGACCTGGCACCCTTTCACCCCCACGTCGCGCCAATATTCAAATTGAGAAGCTCTGATTTGAATAGAGGCTTAATGAGACATGGTGGTGTATAATAAATTAAAGAGGGGAGGGGGCTTCATGAGGCTGAAGGCAGAGTTATTTCAGAGTTGTTGCAAGCCTCTTTAGAAATGAGATTTTTGCATATTAGAATACTTTTTAAAAATGCCAAATAAAGCTGTAAAGAGTCCACCGAGGCTGTGTAGAAGTACAGATAATAGATTAGCTGCTAGAATGCAGAAGATTTTACTGGATTACTGTGAAGATCCTACATATTACCAGACAGCCAAAACTCCCTCTTTCCAGTGGCAAAGCTCCTCAGAGGATTTCGTGAAGTCAACTGGTGGTCCATGAAGAGGAAGCGGTCTCTCTCTCCGTCACGTTCTGGAGTCAGAGGACTCCTTGTGTGAAATGTGAATTCAGATCACAGTGTTTACTGTGGTGCAGAGGAGCTGGAGAGCTGATGCTAAAACCTGAAATTTAATCAGGAGGTAGAAATGAGGCGATGACAGGAAAACTGAGTATTGCTTTTAGGTATATTTATGAAAACTTTTGCACGCAGAAAATTTAATTTTTGAAAATAAACTTGAAATTTTGTCAAAGTCCAGAGGATTCACTATGCGGCCTCTCATTTTACACCACAATGAACTCCTGATTTAGGGAAGAGTGATATGATTTTTTTTTTCTTTTTCCATTCCAACAATACATTTATTTACCATCACTCACCAGCTCCACGAATCCCCAGAGGGAATTAAGAAGCTGACGTGACAAGCACAGGAACACCCCGTCTTTTAAAAGGTGTTTCTTTTTCTGTAATGTCATAGAATAGATGTTGCAGGTTTAAATGAATGTATGAAAATGAAAATAGAGTTTTAACTACAGTAATGACCTGTGGTGTATTTGAATGACAGAACAGCCTGAGACTATCAGACACTTTTTTTTACTTTTGTTGTTAAAAGTTGATATAGATAGATAGATAGATAGATAGATAGATAGATAGATAGATAGATAGATAGATAGATAGATAGATAGATAGTGGACACTCAGGTTTAAGTTGTCTCCACCAAAGAGAGTGAAAGAAATAAAATAATAAAATGATTTTGATTTGTTTGTTTTTAATATTTAAGAGGTTTGGTTTTTATTATGAAACGTTTTGTGAGAATTAACCACAGAGCTGTTTGTGATCAAATCAACAGTTGATTTTTTTTTCTCTTTGTCATAACAAGTGAGCAGAAACAAGCCTCATTTGCATGTGGATATTAACGTTACTCCACTCTGATACCAACAGGTACATTTTACGTACGACTTAACTGGACAACTCGGTGACCAGTTATATAAATACAGAACCATTTTAAAGTGGCTGGACGGCCAGTGCGTAAAAACGTCCTGTAGATAAATACATTTTATTATCAGTAGATATTTCTGCATGCACACCTACCTCAGAGGTTTATGCTCTGCAGCAGAGGCTACATGTTGAAGGCTCGTCCTCTTTTATTTTCTATTCATTAGATTTATGCACAAATTCAACCATCTACGCAAAATACATTTTCAGTCTTTTTGAAAATATTTTTACATTTCATAATTTTCTAAAACAACGTCTTTTGGAATCGATTGTTATTTTAGTATTTTGTTCTTCATCTTGAAAGCTTTCATTTCTGCTCTTTAGATTTTTCCTGAAGTTGCAGCAGAAAAAGGACAAATCTTCATCAAGTGGACTGCACTACTGAAAAACTACTACAAAACTGCTACTTTATATCTGTTCCGATTTTTATGCCTGAAATTCTAGTATTTCAAACAGGAATTTCTCAGACTGTTGTTTTTTTGAAATTACACATTAATCATGGTAAATTGTTTCGCTGGTGTAACTCCGATTTGGCTCTAGTCAATCAAAAACTAAAATCGTGGTCGAAGAAATATAAAGGATAGAAAATATATTCTTTCAGAATAATTTCCAGAGCATCCTAAATTAAATCTTAAACCTCGATCTCAGATCAGGAATGGAGCTTCAGGGTTCACATACAGTTGCACAAATCTGAGATGTAGATAAATAAAATAAATCCTTTTGGAACATAGGTTTAGATTTTTATGCATATAGGTGAGAGCCAGTTTTCGCCTGTAGGTCATCAGCAGAACTGGTTTTATATCTCCAGTAATCAAACAGGTAAAGAGCTTAGAGATGTCGTTGTTCTGCCACAGTGTGTTGTGGTGTGTTTGCAGGTCAGCTGACGTTAAAATAATATTTTGACACATATTAAGGAGTGAACATTCATGAAATAAATATCAGTGATATATTTTAGCCTGGTGGTTATATCAACGAGCTGTCAGTGCTGCTTTCGGAGACAGAAAACTGATCAGAGCAGAACTCGTGTTTCTCTGTTCTCCTGCTGCCATCGTGTGGACATTTAGTGTATTACAGCCACACCGAGTCATGACTCTCTGCTGCCCCACCTGGACAAACAGCATACAGTAAATGAACGCCTTGATTATCTTCAAGTATGCAAGTGATGGAAAGTAACTAAATAATTTTACTGAAGTACTGTGCTTAAGTACACTATTCATAATTCATCGCTATTAATTTGAAAGATCATTCTGATCATTTTTTGACCTAATAATACTTTTAATTTCTTTTCAGGTAAAACATAAATATAGCACAGTGATTTGATATTTTTCCAGCAGAATTACAGCACATCCCCGCAGTCTGGGGACAGAAAGGGACACAAATGAACAGTTAAACAAATGAAGCAATCCAAATAATCAGAAAAACTAACATGCCTTTGTGACCTGTCAATGTTTAAATGAAAGGTTTTGGTGACACATCCTCAGGGTTTCCTCCAAATGTCGTGACAGATACACAGATCGTTTCTTCAGCATCCCGATCATCTTTAAATCCATCACCACCATGCTTATGCTTGTAGCCCATGACTGCCAAAAATATATACAAGCATTCATATCCAATGTGTGTGGCAGCATTTATGAAAGGATGCTTCTGAACCTTTGGTACAAATGCTTCCTACACACTATAATGAAAATGACAGCTCTTTTCCAAAGAGAACATCCTGTTGTCTTTTTGTGGTAACATTTGAAAACACTTTCCAAAATATTAATAGAAATGGATTTGTTCATTTTAAACATAAAAATGTAAAACAGAAGCATTTCACAGAAGATGGAAAAATTCTTCACACTTTATTTTGTCATTTATTTTCTCACATTTTCTCTCATATTACACTGTAAAGACTGTCTCTGAGACGTGATGATCTCTTTAAATGCTGTTTCAAAGCCTTAAAGCTCAAAGGTATTCAGTCTAAAAATACACATAAATCAAACATTTAAAACTGATTCTGGTATTTATGAAATATAAAATCCTTCTCAAGCTGTTAAACACTGCAGACTATACAGAAACACTACAGAGACCTGACATGACAGACGTTTGTCGTCAAGTTCTTGATCCTGACAGGTAACACACACAGTCTGACACACACACACACACACACACACACCACACACACACACACACACACACACACACAGACATGTATCAACTCTTCCATAAACACCAAAAACAGCTGGTTGTGGTTCATCACATAACAGGCTTTTACAGTTGGATCTGTCAGTCTTAGGACATTCCCTCAGTGAATGAAGGAGGATATACCTCCAACACATCTTACGTTGCCTTAAGCTCGTCTCATAGATTTTAATGAGTAGCTATAGTTTCTTCACTTCTTTTTCTATATATTCCTTTCATTATTTGATGTGATATGCCAACCACTCATTATCTGTTTCACAATCCAACTCTGAAGGACTCTTCAATCAGATTTTTCTAGTTCTTGTGCCTCACACTGTAGTTACACAGCTTTTAAGTTACAGATACTTCAAAGAATCTTTTATATTCAAATGCTATTTCATACGAATCACATTGAAACACAGAGATATATACTGCTACAGTATGTACAACTTCTTTTAGCTAGCTAGTCTATCCAATCTAATGTTCTCATACTTAAACCAAATGTTTGGTAACTTTTTCATGAATTCATGATAGTTTACAAAGAGAAGTTGATGGTGTGCATGTAGATTATGTTTTTAATCATGTGGAACAACATCAAGGTGTGAAAATGGCTTCAAATATATCATGCTATGCGGTTATGCATACTCAAAGCTTCTTCTGTGGACTGAGCTGAACGCAGCCCCTTTATCTGCGAAATCAAATGCGAGTGAATTATGAGATTTCTATTTGTAGGTCTGCACATTTATGGGCACATTCATCAGTGAAAACACATTTATGAAAAACACAAATTCCCTGCGGTAATAGACTGAAGGCAGACTGAGTTACAGAATAGTGTTATTTGTTGGAGCCTCATTGCTCACACAAGGAAGCAGGCGACAGTCCAGAAAAGGAAAAGCCATGCCAGGACAAAGAGGAAATTTAAGATGTGTACTGTACTGCACTGTGTCAAACTGCCTCTGTCTCTGAGAACATTTTCACGTAAAACTGGTTCCTTAGCTTTGATCATGATGCTTATGTTACATGATGTCAGAGATTATTTTGGCCAACTTCCTTTTTATTGTTTTTTTGTTGTTGTTTTTTTTAAACCAGTTTCTTTTATGAGGTAACCATAAATACTCACTTAATAATTACATGTTGGAGCAAGATTAATAGCTTACAGCCTAGCTGTTAACATCTACATGCTAATCAGTTAGTACTAACATGCTGATAGTGCTGCTGGCATGCTGGTAACGTTTACGTGGAATGTTTTGTTGTCCATCGCAGCTTAATGTGATAGCACGCTAATGTTTGCTGTAAAAGTACATGGATACATTAAACTTTTGAGCTGATGGTGGTGGAGGGTGAAGCGATCATGTGATTTAAGTTATTACATGGCAATTCAACCAAAAGCAAACATAAAAGTAAAAAAGTTCAACAATAGTAGGATTCATCCTCTGGGTACCATGAACGCAGACATACATGCAGACCAAAAATTGCCATCTCTAGCTTTGCCACTGGCATGGATTGTGGCATGAAGTCTTTTTGTTCCAACTGGACTGAATGAGGCACAATTAGTCTACTTGTAGTTCCTACTTTACAATTTGATAAATCTACTACTAGCTTTTTCCAGAGCTTTCAACCATATCATGCTGTTTTCACCCGCTTTGTTATTATTGAGAAGGCTCTTTTGACATGTGAGCTCAGTAGCTGTTGTGATCTAATCCAAAGCATTGAAAAAAGGCAGTAAAAGGGCCTTTAATTAGGACTATTTTGTCAAACTATTTCTATGTTTTTTTATTTTGTGCTCAGAACGAGCAAGCAGTTATTGGTTGCATAGAACTGAATCATAGAAAACACAAAACAGCAACTAGGTTTCATGTTAATGAAAAAAAAATTAATTAAACTTAATTGAATGAAATCATGTATACATGAAATAAATCATCACAAGGTGGCCATGCTTATTTTATTTAATATCACTCGAAATCTAAAATCAAGACTAACCTATTTAACTGAACCAGTGCTAGAAAAACACCCTCACGAGTAATAAGAGTGACAAGTAGCTCTAGTCTCCACGATAAAATGAGCTCATAAAAGAGTAACATGATGGCAGAGTGGAGTGCATGTGGGAGGCAGCGTGGAGTGAGTGTGGGCAGCAGAATGGGGTAGACCTGCATGGAGAGCACTTTGGCTTGTTTTTGTCATTACTGTGGTGACTGTAAAGCCCATTTCCAGGTATGCAGATGGGATATGGTAACCCCTGAGGTTTGTTGTGCTGCCCCCTGTTCAGGTTCTACATGTGAACAGGATGACTCGATGACTCAGTTTAATCATGGATAGCGATTACATAACTCTGAATAACTGCGGTAAACTTGTTGCATTATTACATGAGATTTGATTTAGGGATGGGTAATATGATATAGGTATAGTATTGTGTCAAATTATGTTACAATACCATTGTAGTTCAGTCAGACCTCTACTACCTTTGTAAATCTTATATTGCTAAGCATTTGCTGCTTATTTTAACTTTAATGTGATTATAGGCTGTTTGTTGTGTTGTTGTGATGTCGTATCACACTGTGAGATGTTCTCTGTCCATCCGCTGTAGGCTACTGCATATACAGTACATACACTTTATGTGCTTTATTGAATCCTTGGCAGTGTGGAGCTGATCTTGGTCACAATGGCTGAGACAACTAGAAGCAGCTCTACAATAAAGAAGAAAAGAAGAAAACTATTATATTTTTTAAAAAATGTGATCAGAATGACAAAGGAAGCTTTTCTCCCATGTCATTGACTCTACAGTTTTCTCTCTCTCTTTCTTGTGAAGAGAGTAAAGTCTTGGACTTTACTGAGTCATCCTTGACATTTTGTAGCTGTGTGTGACAAAAATGAACAAAATGAAAAACTTGCCCTTTGTCCTGTCTCTTTATAGATTCTCTGCTTTTGCACATGCATTATTTTGCATAATGCCATCAGCTGAACTAACTTTTTACATTAACGGAGTCATGCTTTGTTGTGTGTTTGACCTGCTGAAAGTGTCCTGTCCCTATGCAAATGCAAAGTTTCATCGCTCACAGTCACTATATTCAGAATATTAAAATCATTTAGCACAGGCTTTAATACAAAGTACACTGGTTGCAATGTAGAG
This sequence comes from Nibea coibor, assembly GCA_023373845.1. Classification (NCBI taxonomy): domain Eukaryota; kingdom Metazoa; phylum Chordata; class Actinopteri; family Sciaenidae; genus Nibea; species Nibea coibor. The sequence goes on from CM041735.1 coordinate 4,634,206, forward strand.
TTCAGTGTCTACCTCAAGGACACTTCAACAGAAGGGGCTCAAGGATCAAACCATCAGCCATGCAATTAACCCACTCTACTAACAGATCTACAACAACCACGCTGAATAGTTCAAGTAATTCAACTTTAAACCTTTCCTTAGCTGGTGTAGGACATTTAACAGATGCCCACTCTTTTCTTTTGAGGAGCCTGAGGCCGGTTCTTTATGAAGTTCCTTTAGCTGAAACGTTCCTTCCTTTGCAGCTGCCTGATCTCTCTGCCCTCTTCACCCTGCATTTCATTTCTTATGTCTGCCTCTGGACACTATTATGCTACAGACTTTGACTTTCTACTTACCGCAGGACTTTATTCACTTCTACGAACTTCTCAAAACTTCCAGGTCATCACAGGATTTCTTGCAATTTTTAACTGCTTTTCTTGGGGGCATTTGGGTCCCTTTTAACATGTGTTCTTTCCTCCATTCACACAAGCAGACCTGTTTAACTATTCAGCTTCACTGTTTCTCCTGGTCAGTACTGCCCATGCCTGAGATGGGAGTTATCAGATCTGTCTAATAATCATCATCTTTATGCATTCATGCATTTTTATAGCTTGTGGTTTTGTATCCAACAAATCAAGCCAGCCTTTGATACTGTGTTTCTAATCCAAGATGTCCCTTATGAGGCACTTTTCCAAGATGTCATGTGTTTTATCTCCTTCAGCATCTCTATTCCCAGTAGTCCAAGCCACTGGGTCTGATACAGCATTTGTTTTTAAACTAGGACACAAGTCTGCCTGGAAACCCAGAGGAAAGAGGAATAATGTGGGCAATAGAAATGCAACATTTTTAAAAGCAGTTCCTTTCTGGAGAGTCAGTGAGATCAATGTGATCTCAGTTACAGGATGAATAGTGCCAACTGGTTTCCCACTGTTTACCTAGATAACCAGCTGTCATAACTGGGTTGACATATTTTACTGTGGAATATGCTTATTTTGCTTACTTGCCTGGTCAAGAAATAGTTTCAGCACATAGCTCCACATAGCTCTATTTTATAGGAATAAAACAACAAAATATGTGTAGTGTAGATCTCCTACTTGTTAAATAGCCAAAAAAAGTTCCCTTAAGTACAGTATAGGTAACATACATATACCAACCAGAACTCCTGTTATGGAACAATACTACCTGTTTCTCAGGGCAACAGTGTTTTTGTTTAAGTAGTTAGAGTTCATGAGGAAATACATCACAATGTGTCATTGTCTTCAAATACAGTAAACATTTTCACATTTATTAAAAAAGGGAGACAGTAATAACTTTACTGCTACTATGCTATTCTTTACCAGTCATGCCACACCGTGAAAAACCCCTTCAAAGTACCTGTCAGTGTCCCTCAGTGAAAATAATAGGATAGTTTATGCTGCCAGAAAGTTAACAAGCTACAGTTGCTTGCAGACTGCACAAACCATTTGAATGAAATTGGGCATAATAATGAGATGTTTTTCTTCAGCTGACAAGAAAGACACACACAATTCTTAGTATTATGTCACAAACTGCTTGTTTCGTTACAGTCAAAACAACACGTGGGCACATGCAGGTTTCTCTTGACTTGAACATGCCACATGTGTAAATTCAAAAATAAATTCATGTGGTGCAAAGAAATCCTGCACCTCAAAAATCAGAATTGGCTTTATTCATCAGCCAATTACAAGAACTTGCCTAAGAATGCTGGCTCCTGATATATGATTATAATGCAGAGAACAAAAAAGGACACTAATACAGACAAGCAACTAAACAAATATAAGCAAACTAAAACCTGGCATGGTACCATATAAGACACTTTGCTTGGGGTAGTGGTACAGTTACTGAAGCTACCCTGGGGACCCTGAAATCCATTTGCTTTGCGTTTATTTCTTTGTAAAATATGCACCATTTAAACAGAATATAGCCTGAATGATAAGGGCCCTCAGGTTCATGCTGCATTTTTGTGTGACCTTGAGGCTTGTTGAGAGGTCCTGTGTCAATACAAGTTCAAATACCTTTTAATATATCATATAATATTATATTTACATATGCACGATGGAAATGGATAGATCCAAATATCTTTTGTGTGATCCAGATATTGAAAACTAACTTGGGCAGAGGATTTGGGGTGGAATCTGTTGTCTAATGTCTAATGTGTTCATCTAGCTCTGAAATACAGTAAATGATTTTGCATATATTGAGGTGGTTTTATGTGCACACCAAGTACATATGTACAGTCAGAGCAGACATACATGTGACACTAAAGGGATATGATGTATATACTATTGCACAATGTGTTGCTTTATAGTTTAATATAGCAGTAGATGATTGTATTGCAGTTTATTTAACACGTATTTTAGACCTTAGAGCTGATTTGCCAGTCCACGTGTCCTCACATTTGCTCTGCACATGAACATTTTCATATTGAAAACAATCCGTGGGCATGTTGGCAGGCTACTGTACGTCATGATGCCATAACGTCTGATGGCATGATAAAAGGAGGTCTGTGAGAACAATTTAGCCCATTAACGCCTCGCAGCGCTCAACATTTCTCTCTTTTGACGACCCTCACAGACCTTCACAGGCGGTTATTTCAGCGCGTACACGGCTGTGGTGATTACAGGCGTGAAAAACAAATGGCCTAGCGGCTCCTCGTATGGAAAGCAGGCAGGGCACAGTGAGGCTACAGTGACATTTTCCCCACATGCAAAATCATGCAAAAGGTAAATACTGAAGCGGAGGGATACAAACACTATTGCAGAACATGGCCGTCACCTCCGTCATGTCCTCTCTCCCAGACCAGCCCACTTCGGTGACACAGCGCTCCGATTGGACGAGAGGCTTGCACGTCAGCTTCTTATTGGATTTTCGACGGGTCAATCACGGGCTAATGTCAATGACGTTGATCGTACACTGGGTACGCTGTATCGCCTGGGTGGACAGTATAGTTACTTCAACATTAAATGGAATAAAATGCCGCGGATTCATGTAAATAGAGACGTCGCTTCAGTGTAATTATTTAATGCTTCTTAATTAAGACGGGTCACCTCTGGAGCCGGTGGCGGCAGGCCTATTTTCGGTTTTTATCAGCAATATTTCAGGGTAAGTGGAGTGATACATTTCCTTCCTGCGTCTTTTTTCCTCGCACAGGAGCAGACCTGCTTGCTTTATTATTTAAATATAGCAAAGTAATAAGTAACAACGTACTGATTTATATTACGTAGAAGAGCAGTCTTCATTTGAATACAAAATGTCCGTAATGTGATTTAAAGTAGTGCGTGTGTGCTTCAGCTCGCATAGCCGAGTTATATGGAGAGTGTAAGGAAGGTAATGGCTGTCGGTCGACTCGTAACTTGAAAATTGTGAAATGGCCTGTTTAGAGTGGCTCGTCTTTTGCTCCGTTAACAAACCCTGCTTCTTGTGTCCCAAATGAGGCTGCTTGGTTTGGTAAAAGCACCACACACGATTTTGACAGCAGTCTTAGCTCCCAACCTGTCAAATTAGATCCTGTAGGGTACCTGTCTGCCGTCAGTAGGCCTACTCAGTCTCCAGACTCCATCTGTCATAATGTTTGTAGGGTACAGCAATGTGTCCTGTGCCACTTTGTTCAGAAAATGTCATTTTAGCCTCATGTGGACGCCACATACCACATCTAAACGATTAGTAATTTAATGAAAACAGTCTAAACTACACATATAAGAGAGCCATTGTTCAAAGCTGTTCATCCAGCTGCTTTTTTTTCCTGGAGCCTCAAGAAAAATGATAATATTTCCATGAACTGGTTTAAGTGTGTGTTTGTGTAGTGACTTGATGAGAGCAGTTTAGATTTTGTACAAATGACACGAATAACATTAATGCTAATGCCAGTTGTCAAGCAGTGATGCTGACAGGCAAAGGGTGCATTTACATTGGCCTTATTGACTGTACCATACATTCATATAACATAATAGCAATCCCAGTCTGAGCACTGATTATGGTTTAGCATGGGTCTGTGTGTTTTTAATGGCTGGCCTGTGCACTAGACGTCAGGAGCCACGGTTTTCTGTGCCATCCCATACCAAAGCTGTTGGGCCAGAAGTAGGCCAGTTTGACAGAGTGACGCCTCAGTGTGCCATCCCTGCAGAGGGGTTCATATCAACATCTGTGGGTAATATAGACTCACTGATTGAGAGCATAGATGACACATTTCCACCGGCTTGTTTATTGCAATATATGTGTTATGAATTTGGTGCTGAGTCCTTAGTTTTCTGTGTCCCAAAATGTTACGTTATTGTTTGGATTGCAAAGATTCCCAAGTCTTATTTCTCTACTTTCCTCAGAGCGGCACAACATATTGGCTGCCCCAAAGACTTGCTAATATCAACAGAGGTATTTTATTAAAATGCTTAAAATAACAGCGTTGTGGAAACTTGTAGTTCCTATGGGTAGGACTTAGAGCTGACAAAGCTGGGAGTGGTTGCCAAGATGAACAGAATTAAACCGACCGAGGGTTTCTCAAAGTCCACAGCAACAATTCTTTAAGACAGCGTTCACGTCTTGAATTATTAACATCATTTGGGGGGTATGGGAGTTTGAACTTTTGTCTCTCAGGTTAAATAAAGACTAACAAGACAGACTAATCAAACAACTAATGATTCAGCAAACATGCATCTTATAGCAATCAGCATATTGCACTTAAAGGTCCAATGTGTAAGATTTAGAGGTTTGTTTTTACAGAATATGAACCTAATATTCATAATTATGTTTTTATTGCTGTATAATCACCTGAAAATAAGAATCATGTCTTTTGCATTTGTATTTGATTGGAAATGACTGAATTAGACAAAGAAGTATGTAAATGGAGTAGTAGTATAGTAAATGGAGTGGAGCATCTTTTTGTTCCAAATTTCAGTTCTCTGTCTGGTTAAAATGCATAAGGCATGTCTGGAAAGTCAGACAGACAGTGATTGTTGTAAAGTTTTTCATTTGGTTTGTCAAATACTTTGATGTAATGTTAATGTGTTCCTCCCTTCCAAGGAGATTTAATATACAACTCCAACATCAAAATAGGTTAGGTATCATGAATATACTGTACTGCACGCTTCTAAATTCCAATTCAGGTAACGGTTCAAGGTACAACCAATCAGTGTGAAGTGTCAGCGTCATTCGAAGTGAATAGCGTGATAGAGTTGAAGTTGAATGGTTGTTTTTAGTTCATATAATTAGTTGACTGACAGAAATTTTTCAGACTATTCAAACTCAGTCAAGTTTCAAGGCAAAGTGACAAATATTCTGCTGCTCTAATGTGAGGATTTGCCCGTCCGTGAGAGCAAACAGAATATGTTTGTATTGGAAAATGAATAGTTGATGCCACCTGTTTTATTTGACTATTTTATGGCATGTTATAGACAAAAAGGTGCAAAAATAATCAGCATATTAATTGGTAATGAACACAGTAGCTAGTTACAGCTCTGCTAGGGTGTAACACTTGTAGGGGACATGAATATATCAATCTTTTATCACTGCATGTTTTTTTTTTTGTTGTCCAGTATTAGGCTGATGAAAATCCTCAGGACTACGTGATTGCAAATGAACACTATTCTTCATTAGGGAGTGGAAATTGAGCCATTAAGACCGTCCTAAACCCCTGTCTGAGCGCTGTGCATGGGCAAACCCCACTGCAAGTCACGTTTGAGGCGCCGACCATTTATCGCAGGGCTTTGGCACATTTCATTGGCTAGTGCATAATCCGCTAAAGGTCACAGCCACTAATTACACTACTCCAAAACAGACAGATGCCTACCCTGAGCTTGATTGTGCTCTCCTTCATCAGAAGAATATTCAAGGGTTGCATAACCATCACTTGGATGATTTGAATAGCATGTGCGCGTCTCACTTTTCACTGGGTTGACCAAATGCCTGCCCTCTTAAGATAATGAGGCAGACCTAGCCCAGCCAAAAGTCATTCATTTTCCACCATTATACACTTCTATCTAGTGTTTTCCGATGTGTCTTTAGATTGACCTGCAGACTGCCTTTTCTGCCTCTTTGGCTCACCGTATGTCACAGAGCGAGCTCGGTTTGGCTGGACGCAGGGCTCAGTTTTAGCCAAGCGGCGACCTCATTATCTTTGGCGTCCAATCAGTCCTCCGGCCAGCTCCTAATTGAGCCATCAGCGCCTTAAGGGGGAAGAGGAGCGATGAATGTGTCAATTACAGTAATGAGGGGGCAGCCATGCAGAGGGCAGTCATGAAGAGGGAGGCTAGACAGAAGCCTCGCAGTGCAGCCCCATTCTGGTCAATTCATGGCTAATCAAAGATAAGATTGTAGCTTGACGGTGGCAAAGTTAGTGCAGTGGGTAGGGAAGAGCAGTTTTAATCATTTTCCACTCTAGCTGTGGGATATTTCTACGATTCTTGTTGTGTTAATTGTTTAGAGTTTGTGTCTTGCAGTTAATGCTAATGAATAATCTATGATGATGTGCAGTGCTGCTGCGAACACATATGAAAAGCTCCATCTAGGCACAGCACCAACCATCATAAGTGATTGATTCTCTGACTGTTGTGTTAGTTTTGCAGGCTATCCAAACTAATTACTTCATCTGTATTTAATGTTGTTTGATAATGGACATCAATAGGAACAGAATTGTGTTTGGTACCTCAAATATACATTTTGAAATGGCTATGTTAATGTTATAAATGGATTCTTCTATGATTACTTTGAGTACTTCAAGGGAGGAACCTCGAAGCATTTTGAAGTAGCTAATTTTAGCTAATTAGTTGATTGGCAGAAAATTTATCAGCAACTATTTTGATAATTATTAAAGCCATTATCAAGCAAAAATGCTAAAGGTTCCTTGCTTCACCTTCTTAAAAGTGAGGATGTGCAGCTTTACTTTGTTTCATATAACTGTAAATTGAATATCTTTGGATTTTTGAAGACATCACATTGGGCTCTGGGACACTGTGGTGGACCTTTTTGTCACTTTTTTTTTTGCAACAATAGAGACTAAAATTAATGGTTTGGTCCTTGAAATGTCAAAGAAGATGATTCAAATGTCTTGTTTGGCCTGAAAAAGTCCCAAACCCAAAGTTATTCAGGTTGCTGTTATATATGACAAAGAGAGGCAACAAAACCTGCCATTTGAGAAGCTCAGTTAATTCAGCTGCAGTTGCAGCCTTCATTGTCAAAGTGACGCTTCAGCTACGACAGGCCTCACAGGAGCCAAATGTCTGCTCACACAACTACAGAGTAACGGCTGGATACCAGTACTTTTTTCTTGAAATGAGCTGATATATCTCACTGAGCAGAAGTCAAAACATTTATATATGGAAACATGAGGCCAAGGATTCCTATAGTGCTAAAAACTTAGCTGCAGTTGCTGTATGACTGAATAAATAGTGATAGTGAAAAGACTGAATTTTTATAATGACTTTGACAAGAATATGGGATTGGTCATCTCATGGCTGACAACCAATTCACTTAATAAGGTCAGCATTGGTGGCGACACCGATCCGACATGTCCAAACGGTGCAGCCATAGTGAAAACTAGTTAGCGAGCAGACAGAAGAGTCAAAAGTATTGGATTAAATGGTACAGATGACTGGCATATGCAACTGTTGACGCAATCCATGGCACTGATAAACGACACTGAGATTTTTAGAGTTGAACCTAATATGCTGGATTTTATTACAGCTCGTGATTAATTCTCAAGCTGGACACTCTGTGAAGTGTTGAAATGTGGTTTGTGGAGGCCCCGTGTGCACTCCACTGCCGTTTTCATTTTTTCCGTCTGGCCTAACAACAATCCCACAGGAAAGCATGGACATGGAGGGTCAAGGAGAGAGGGAAAACTTAACACAATTGCTACAGGGCTGATCCTATGTGTAGGAAGGAGACAGAGTTTTAGGGACAATGACTTACTTAGAAAATGTCAGTTATGTACTGTCAGTTATGCGTTAATTTGCTCTGTTCAGGTGTTTTCTGTTGCCAGTTTTCACTATAGCAGCGAGAAAAGCGGGAAATGTTACCTTTGGGATCCATTAGCAGTCGTTGTCTCATTTTCACTTCCAGAAGTGTGGTTTCTCTCCTTCACTTCATATTCCTCCCATTTGATTAGAGATATTAACCATACACACAGAAACACCTGAAATCAATCCATAACAATGAGGTCAAGCTAATCAAATAAAACTATCCTAAATATTTATGGAGATTGGTCTGACAGTTCATATGTGAATACAACTGCAGCTAACTACAAGAAAATGTCAGACATGCCCATTATAATGTCCCAGAGCTCAAGATGGTATCTTCAGTAAGCAGTCCAGCCTGAGATGTTCAGTTAACAGTCATATCACAAAGAAAAGCACAAACAGGAAGAAGCTGAAACAATGTTGGCATTTTTGCTATACAAGTGACAGAAATGATTAATCAATTATTAAATGCTTGCCAGTTCCTTTTTTTTTTTTTTTTTTTTTATCGACTACTTGATTGGCAATAAATCAACATTCCTTTTAGCTCCAGGGAGCACTTGATTTAATGCACCACAGCAGCCACGCTAAATTCAAAGCATCAGCATCACACCTGACCAGCTTTAATTAATCGTCAAAGCTAAAGTTGTGATTGTTATTTGAGTAGCCGTGCAGCCTGACTGTAAACTTAAATCACTTTTGTGGATGCATTTAAAGCTCTCACCTTGGGGAGGATATGAAGCTGCGTATTGCTGTTAGTTCATTTGGATTCATTATGAAGAATAAATAAGCGCTTCATCATTCTACATTCAGCCACTTTGCTTGGTAACAGGAACGTCATTATAAATCACTGACACTTTGATTAACTGCTGTTAATATTTCTTAACGCCACTATTGATAAATTAAAAATACAACCATGTTGAATCTGTAAGATTTTCAATTTCTAATCTATAGCAAACCTGCAGGATTATCACTGTAGAAAGACATATCATTTCACTCAGTAACACAGATAGTGTGTGACATAATGACAAGAGAGTGACTGTTTTCTTTAATCTGCCTGTAGCTCACGCAGAAGCTTTTTCATTTGTTCATTATTTTCATTTCTTATTCATCATTCTCTGAAGTAAGGAGGATTTCAGAGTATGACCAATAGATTGGTTGAGCCTGCACACAAAGACGGCTCACCAGCCTACAGTACAGCCTCCAAAGATGTGTGTGAAGCCGGTGAAGTCTTTAATATGCCACATCTGATGCAATACTGCCTCTGGATCATACCCACACACAACCCCACAGTTTCTCAAATGTTCTTGTGTGTGTAAATATGATCTCAAACACTAATAGACACACTTGTAGAGCAGGCTTGACTTTTACTCTTCAAGGTCTCGAGCTGCTCACACTCGCATCCTCTTTTTTTTTTTTTCTTCATGCGGAGCCGCTCTGATTTTCCTTCAAAGAAAAATGGCATCGATTGTTCCAGCGCTGTCACTGAATAGCCCTAAAGGGGCTGAGGCGTCACGTGTGCAGAAAAACATGCTGACTGTTTTCTTGTACATTCTGATGACTCACACGTTTAAGTCTTATTTTTAGCATCTAATTATGTATTAATTTAATCACTCAGTTAATTTTGTTTTAGCCTGAATTAACGAAGCCAAATCTTATTGCACTTGCATGCCCTGTTTTCATGCTTTGAATGGCTTTGCAGTGCACTTAAAGTGTCAGCTGGATTGACATCTTGATTGTCCCTGACCCTCCTGCCCTCATGCTCAGAAGGCATTGTTGTCTTTGTTGATCTTAAGTCAGTTTGACTGAACAGCATAGATTACTATGTCATTTTCTCACACAACACAATTATGATCATTTATTGATTTAAGACTGCGTCATTCTCATCGTCAGATCTCATGGATTACTTTCCCTCACATGTCTATTCTTGTTTTGGTGTTTGTGTGACAACAGTGAGGGATGTTTGAGTAACCTGTACGTCTCTCTGTCTCATGCAGGAGAGGACTGACGTCCTCCTCACCACAGCAGCTGTAGGGACGTTTGTCACTTTTGTCCCTGTCGAACAAGCAATGATCTGAGGACCTCCACTCCTGAACCCCCACACATCTCCTCACTCTCACTGCCTGTCAGCTAAAGGAGTCGACAGCGCCGCCACATCTGGCCAGAGAAATGTGTGTGTGTGTGTACCCTCGGATGCATGACTGTGTCTGACTGTTCTTGGGCTGAAGTAAGAGGTCGTAGGCTGCACCTCCTCTCTCACCCTCTGAGAGGCAAATTTCTACTTGACTGACTACGACTTTTGTCTCCGCAACTGCAAAGCACCATGGGTAGGAAAAAGATTCAGATTCAACGGATCACTGATGAAAGGAACAAGCAGGTGAGTCTTAGTTATGTTTTCATCTGTTTCTGTTTTGGGTGGCTGGTTATGAATCAGGGCTAAACATATGCTTTTATTTAGTCCTATTATTGTTCTTCTGAAAGGGCAAAGTGCAGCACTGGATACAGAAAACCTTAAAGCAGCACAAGTTAGTATTAAATGACCAGTTGTAAAAACTTTTCTATATATTTTTCAGCTTATGGTTTAGATTCAAAATGTTTTCTGTTTTAGACTAAATTATCGTTTGTGTCATTAAATAACCACAAATTCATGTAGTTAAATATTACATAACAGATTTGAAGTCAGAGTCAAGGTGAGAAACATTTTGTAGATGCTCAGTCATCTTCCACATTGGCATAATTTCAAAATAAAAGCCTTAATTACTGGATCTCCTATTTGTCAACAGTGAAGCTCCTCACCATCATTTTTTTTAATCTGATTTTTTTCTTTTATCATAAAACTTGTAATATAAGCTCATGAAACATCACGTTGTTCAGCCTTGTCAGCACTTTCTTTGACTTTTAGGAGTTTGTCATCTTGCTCTAGGTCAGTATTATGAAATTAAACACAGCGAAATGGACATAAATTAAGGGAAGATGAAATGAGCGATTCCTGAACATGTTGTACTTTGTTCAGATCTTTAAAAAAATGAATGTGTTTAATCATTTGTAATAAACTTTTATGTCTCAGAGGGGCTGCTCTGGAACTTCTGATCTGATCACACAATCTTCCACAGCAGATGGAGTTTTTTTTCACAAGAATTAACTCAGTGCAGCAATATGGATTAATAAAAGAGATAATATGTGTTCCTGACTTAGAAGTAAAATGATCTGTGCAGTCGTATATTTAAATCATCATTGCAATTAAGATAGATACAGCAATAATGTGTTTCTGTTTTGTGTTTTATATAAGCAGTGTGCCAAGTGAGCAGCAATCCAGCTGAAGTACTGAAGTACTGAAATGTGATTCTGTTGTATGTTACTTTTTTCAAGACATTTTTAAAATTTAAATTTAAAGGTGGCAGTACAGTGCATGAATTTATTTTTTGCATAAATGAATGGCATGCATACAAGTAAGACATATTACTCAAATATATTTGAATAATGTGGTCTTTGTGAGTGTAAATATATTAAATAATATGTACAATTTACTGATGTCTACTGAGGGCCCAGAGGTTTGTGTTGTTGTTTGTTATCTTTCACTACCAGCCTGAGGCAGCAGGCAGATTTTAGATGGTCTGGAAGTCATTCACAGGTTTTTGTCAGAGAGTGAAGTCATGGCTTTGCTCGGGTCCTGTTTTTCTGGAGCCGCTCTGTTGTTTATTTGGCTACATGCTTGTGTCAATGTCTCATTCAGATTTGCTCCACTGAAATGTCTCAAGTACTCTGAAGCAGACTGTCCTCCTTAAGAGTTTTGCCTTTTTCAGCTCAATTTGTTGTTTCCTCGCTGCATGAGGCCGCCACCACACTTGGTTCTGCCAAACAAAGTGCTTTGTATCACTGCTAAAAAGTTCAATTATGGTTTCATCACACCACAGAATATTTTGCCTCTCAGTCCCCCACGTTTGTTTTCAATATTCAAGCGCGCTCATTCACAGTCATGTGTCTTGTCTTTTCCATGAGTGCCTTTCTTTTAGCCCCTCTGCCATGTGGCCCAGATTTGTAAAATGCTGCATTGATTGTTGTTCTTTCAGATAGATCCAGACCACACAGCTCCTTCAGACTGGCTCTTGGGTTCCTCCCTTACCAAAGTCTTGTTTTTTCAGCAGGGTTGAATGAGTAGTTAGACAAGAATGTTAAGTCAAGTTTTTTTTTCATCTTATCACTGTTTTTGTGAACCAAAAGTTATCTATTTTCTTATTTTAATTTAATCTTCCCAAAGCTCTGACCATAAACTGTGCAGACGATTCCTGGAACTGTTGGTACAGTAAATACTGAACATGGTCGAATCATTAGTTAAATTAAATTAAAGACAAAGAATCAAAACTTTATTCAGTTTGAATCATACTTTAACTGCCCACCTCACCATTCACCAGTTGGTCAGTCGGACACCAAAGTAAAAACCCTGCCCTCTAGTTTGGAACTGAAATGTATCATATTCTCATTCATCATTTTCTTTATGGACTGTATGTAGTGATGGCTGAAGCCCTGAGGATCAGTCAGTCAGTCCTTGTTATTCTAAGGTCTGGTCCATATATTTTTATTTGAAGTACTTCAGATTAAATCTTGGGGAAAAAACAAAAAAAAAAAATCAAGGCTAAAAATAAAATAAACAAACACCAAACTTCAGAGCATTTCCTTGTAGTGCATACTGTATAACTGTATTATCATAATGTGTAGAATGAAGAGTGATTAGTTAATGCTTTCGAAGCCAATGTTTGTTATGTCATTGTAGTGCTAATAGTTATGAGTCATAAAATGTCCACAAACACAAATGCTGAAAACAGACTGCACTGTGTTTCACTGACTCTTTCGGTTGCTCGTTGTTTATTTTGTTGGATCTGTTACACAACGTGTCAGCAATACTGCATAGATTTTCTCCATCACTAGGCACCTGGAATATTATTCATAGGTCATCAACTTCTTCTGCCAAATTGTGAATTTCAATTTGATTTGCAAGTCGAGACCTCTTTGTGTTTGGTGAGGTAATAAAGAAATGTGTTCTACACAGAAAAAACCTACTATACGTGCTGAATTTCTGACCTTCAGTGAGTTTTTAATGAAGGGAAAGTAGAATTACTCCACAGGCCCCTCATTATTTAACTCCACTTAACCAAAACTCACCTACTTTTTTATTTCTTTCCACCCTCTGCCCTGTTTCCCTTTCCCCGACTCAGGTGACATTCACAAAGCGAAAGTTTGGCTTGATGAAGAAAGCCTACGAGCTGAGTGTGTTGTGTGACTGCGAGATCGCTCTGATCATCTTCAATCACGCGAACAAGCTGTTCCAGTATGCCAGCACTGACATGGACAAGGTCCTGCTCAAATACACAGAGTACAACGAGCCTCACGAGAGCCGGACCAATGCAGACATTATTGAGGTAAATCCGTTTTAGCAGTTTGAGTTTGACAGTTACTGTTGCTTCAGTTTTAGGTCATCTAAAAAACCCACGTTTATCATTACAGGGAAATCAGAGCTGAGATGTAAATCAGCATTCATGGACATTAACTACTTCATGAAAGCAAGGGGATCAAGTAGAGCTCTGGGAACTTATCTGGTTAAAAGTCCTTTTTATTGGCCTTTGTTACTGTGCAAAGGCTTTGTGTGTAACTTACTGTCTAAGTGGCCTTTGACATTTGAAGCAGCATGCAGCTGTTTTCCATGTAACTTGGTACAATTGTTACAGTATAAACTGGATTAACCTGGATATATTCTACTCTATATATTGTGTCTATTGTAGATGATACAGTAGCAGTTTCAAGTAGAGATTTCTTGAGCTGTTCCTGGCACATTTTAACAGATAGTGTTAAAATGTGCTAAGAGGAAGCAGAAATCCCCTCACTGCTCTTAATGACAGCAGGCCTCCACACTGAGAATATTTCACTTCATGTGGAAGTAAAAATTAAGTATCTGAAAATTGAAAAACAGTTAGATTTTTCACGGGTTGGCAAAATTTGATAAGCTCCACTGGTAACGAGTCTGTGATTTCTCTCTTTGTAATTAGCAAAGATCAGTGAACAAAATGTCCTCAATGGCTTTTGTTGCTTTTACTGGTTAAACTGACAAACGTCTCTGCCACAGTTATTGTTAATTTCCTGAGTAACATGATGACAAGCCAAAATGAAACTTTGTCCGTCATCTGGCTTGAATGCTTGGCACTGCTCGCCAGTATCTGTACTCAGCCAAAGATTGTTTGAGAGGGAAAAAAAGCATCACTCTGTAACATCACTCCATCATAAGTGCTTTTGTAGTCACAACAACTCCCAACAGAGTAATATTTATTCTCTGTTTAATGTCAGTTTTCATGAGTTGCATTCTTCTAGTTAAACTTCCTCTAATATCACATCTATAATTAAAGCCTAATATTAAAGGACTCACATAAGGATTGGACACAAAACTCTGGTTTCAAGTAACTAGAGTAACTCATTTAATTTCTTTTTTTACTGTCACAGACTTTGAGAAAGAAAGGCTTCAACGGATGTGACAGTCCAGAGCCGGACGGTGAAGACTCCATTGACCAAAGTCCCCTAAATGATGACAAGTACCGTAAGACCACAGAGGACCTGGATGTTCTCTTCAAGCGCTATGGAGTAAGTCTAACGTGCACTTAAATAGCTAACATGCATAATTTTTATACAGAGTATTTGTAATTAGTGCCTGTTCTGCTTCTCGACTGCAGACTTGTTGATTAAAAACATTTGTCTGTTATTATCCTGTCTTTGGCTCAAAAGACTACAGGAAACAGCTACTGGTGTGAAGTTCCTCTAAGTGGTTGTGTCACACTTTTTTTTCACTGAGTCCTTTGCGGAAGACCAAAAACTTCAGATCATTATAGGAGACAACAGATGTCAGATTTGGCCATAGTTATTAAAGTAGACTTTAAACCATTAAGGAGACTGCATTATATTTTAAAGTCATTCCAACTTAACTAATACTTTTCACACATCATAGCACAGATCAGCCTAGTTTCCTGTTTAGACTATACAATGTGTTAGACCCTGTGTACATTTTTCAGTTTTCAGTCCTGAAAACCTCACAACTACTATTTCTTTGGTTATATGTTTACAACTATACGCTGGTGGCACTCAGGTGTATCTCTCACGTCAATCTAACTGCCCCAGTGGCATTAAATTATCGCTGTGCTTCAAGTCAAAAACAGCTTTAGCTTTTCACAGATATACATATATTGGTTGCCTGGTTCTTATCCACACATTTTATATATACGTGCAAATAACCAACTCAAAATTTCACTACAGAATGGCAAAAATATGTTTGAGTCATTTTAGTTCAGTTTTAGTCTATTTAATGTTTAACTATAAAATGACATGCTCATTTTAAATCTTCTAATTCTTTACAAAACAAATTTCAGGAATCCTTAACAGAAATGTTTATTCTATGTTTATGTGTTATAAAAAAATATGTAGAGTTTTTGAAGCATTCATCATTCAGCAGTGTGTTTTGCCTCACTTGCCTTCATTGGGGTTAAAAAACGCATGTAGTATTGGTAAAATGTTTGGTTGCCCGCTCCAGAGGATTTAATTACCTCTAAGCTATCAGCTGTGAAAAGCTACAACATGTACTGAATGCCTTGACTGCCAACAGCAAGGGAAGATACAGGGTTTACGTAGATCCTCAGGGAGCTCGACTCACTTTCCACAGTGTCGCATGCAGTCGACTGGGTTGGACTACTTGATGAAGTCAGCTACACTGAGCTTGATGTTGATTTTAGTTTATTTAGGTTAACAAATAGACAGAATCTAAATCAAATGACTTTAGGGATGATATCACTCTTTGCTCTCAATAATGGCAACCAGTTAAAATATTTTTTTTTAGCTTGGTGTCAGCCTCAAAAATCTGCAGCAGGACCTGTCAGTAAATGCAGCCTGAAAACGCAAGCTTGAGCTGTATCAAGCTGTAATAACCAAATCCCCCACATCCAATAATATCTTTGCCTCTACATAAAACAATCCTGATTAAATCTCTCAAAAAAAGCAATATCGAAATGATTTACATAAGTAAATAACTTACTGTTATTTTTCATTTGATCGCATATGCCATTTTGCAGGCAGCTGGCTGTGGTGTATGCAGGATAATAACCTCCATGTTGTGCTTTGCATCATTTCATTCTGTGACTCTGCATCATTTACAATATCTTACTTATCAATATATTGTCCAGAGCTTAATACAAAAAGACAAAAAGGGAAGTACTCGCATACAGCTTTTTTAAAAAGATTATCTTTTGGCTTATTTGAGATGTTTTAGGTGCTTTAATAATGAATTCAGGCAGCAAACAGGGAGAAATACAACAAAGGTTTCCAGCTAGAATCAAACTGGGGACATCAGGATATATGGCAAGCATCTTAACCACTAGGACATCAGGACGCCTCATACTTCAGAAAAAACTTGAAAGTATATGAAAACTATACACATAATTTGGTCTTGAAATGTATGTAGCAGAGATGAAGCAGCAGGTAGTAGTTGTACAACGAAGACTAAAAGTGAAATTCTCTCTTCCCACTTTGCAGCAGTCGACAGCTCCGCCCCAAACGTTCTCCATGCCAGTCACAGTCCAGTCGTCCAATCAAAGCACACTGCAATTCAGTAACCCTGGCAACGCACTGGTAACTACCTCCTATGTAACATCATCGTCACTCACCGATACCCACCTCCTGTCGCCACAGCAACCGGCTCTACAGAGAAATACGGTGTCTCCTGGGTTACCACAGCGACCAGCCAGTGCAGGTGAGCCAGAGATTTTCTGCTGAGCGTGGCGAGACTGTATTCGTCAGTCGACTAATAAATACCAACAGAAACTGTGAATCACTGAGCAACTTCTTCTTTTTGTTTGAAATATTTGTGACAGAAAGAAATCATTTTTTAACTAGTTGTTTTGGCTGCAATGTCAAAAAAATGTGACACAGATTCAACTACATTACTTGTTCTTTAAAATGCATCCATTGTTATCAGTTGTCATTCCTTCATAGACCTGCATTTGATGATGTATGTGGTTCCTTATAATTGCATGTAAAGAGCTGCTTAGTTCCTTTGGGAGTAGTGCACATTGCTCTGCACTGAGCTAATTAGCAGTGTGTGACATTTGCTGCACTCCGCCTCCAACTTGCAGAAATGTTTTACTTTTGTATTACATTTAAATTATTAGTTTGTAGCTATACCGACCAAAAATTAAACACGGAAGAACCAGAGTCATTAAGTTTGGCATATAATATCTGAAGCCCCATTAAACTTGTCATTTCAGCTGTCTGTATTGTATTTACAAGTATCTAGATAAATTCAAGATGACACTTTCATTTCCACTTAACCACACACTGTATTAACATCTCTGTTGGTCAGGTCACAAATCTGATAGCAATCTAGAAATAGTTTTTCATCTGCAACATGCAGAAAATGCCCAAAAGGGCTTCTGGTAACATTTTTGTTCTTAAATCTTGCCCCTTGTCAATAGGCGCTCTTCTTGGAGGCGACCTGAATAATTCAAATGGAGGATGCCCAAGTCCAGTCCGTGAGTACTCCTATATTTGTTCAGATCATGAGCTCGCTTTATTGTTTTTTTTTTTTGTTTGTTTGTTTTTTTTTCATAGCCAAGTGTTCTCCTGGTATATGGTCTGTATTTATCCTGAATCCTTTCCAAGGTTCCTCCTCTCTTCTCCTCCTCTCCACCATCTGTGATTGTGCCTTGAAGGGATCAGGGGATGCTGCCAGTAAACTTAACAGACATGCATGGGATTCCCTGCACCTCCCCTTGGACATGTAGTCTGCTTTATAGATCACCTTTTATTATTTTCCAATATTATGGTCCATTTATTTTCTCCAGTTCTTTCTTTTAAAAGTTTGCATAGGAAAATGATTTTGCATACTTAATTTTCATGATGTTTAGTGAAAATGAAACCTGTGATCGTTATTATAGGTCTTTGGCTCCAAAAATTTAAACTCAAGTTTATTATTTGAGGAATGTTGACATTTTTAAGAGTGCATATGATTTTAATTAGAAGTAATAAATTTGTGTCCAATAATCACCAGCATCAAAAAAAAGAAAAAAAAACAATTTTGAAATTGCTAAAATTAGATTTTTCCTCTGGATGACGTGACATCAGCAGCTTTATTCTGTTGACATTGACATGACTTTTAATTGGAGCATCTCAGAATAGAGTAGTGGTTGGGTAAAGAAAGCTTTGGAGGATTATTTGAACACGACTTTGAGTCCACACACAGTGTCTGCACCCTGCTGTCTGCATTCACCTGTTTGATTTTCCTATTGATTTCTGTCCATTCGCACCTCTATCAACCCCGCAGCTAATGGATACACCAGTGCAAGGGCCTCCCCAGGCCTCCTCACCGTTTCCAACGGCAACAGTCTTGGGAAAGTAGTTCCGGCCAAGTCTCCACCCCCACCTCCCAGCCCCCAGATGGTCAACAGCCGCAAGCCAGACCTCCGAGTCATCACCTCACAGGGTGGAAAGAGCCTCATGCAGATGGTGAGCTTAGCCAAGCCGAACTTGTGTTGTCTGGGTTCTTTTAGTTTTTAACCTTATGCAATGAAAAAACTACGCTGTGTGCTCTGTGAACGCACTTAGGTTCTTGAGATGATAAAAAGTCAGGATCTTTCAAACAACAAAACCAAGACAAGACGAGAAGATTTGTTCAGGAACATGGAGATATAAATCATTTTCATCTCAGAGAGGCCTGTCTTCACTGGCCAATGACTGAGATCAAAAAAGCAAACACAAACATTGTAAATTTATATTAATGTATCAAATGAAATCCAAGAATTTGATTAAAAAAAAAAAAAAGATAGGGATGAAGTTAAACAGTCTGTCAGAGACTGTTTCCATCATTTTTGTGATCTTAGTAAATACCTGTGAGCAGAGATGTGATTTCTCCACTCTGTGTTCAACATCTCATTATTTACTCTGGCAAAGTCAGCAAGTGTTGGATGAATCAGCCACCTCCCACTGACATTCTGATGAGATTCCTCGGAACCTTTTTAAATAAACATGCACCCACGTTAGCCTATAGCATGTTTGACAGCTTATGCTAACCACCAGCAGGTCATGAAAACATTTCCTTTGAGGCTGAAAGGTCAGTCTTGACCTTGGAAACAGTAGTTGACAAAACAACATCTCCAAAAGGTCCATTTAGTAGCTGTTCTGGAGCTTTTGATCACATCACACAGTCCACCTCAGCAGATGGAGTTTGGCCATGCGACTGCTTGTATCTAAAAGCACCTACAGAGAATCATCTGCAGTTCCTCTCAGCTCTGTGGAGCATTAGCATCTCTCAGTCGAGTTGAGTGTCGTGAAGCATGTAGCTGCTAAAAAGCCAGATATTTCCCTCAGGAGCTGGTGGAGACCAAAACACAACTCCAAATGAATGCTAATGTTGCTGCCTGCTAGCTGTTAAAGCATCAGCGATACGATCAAAAGCTCCAGAACAGCTACTAAATGGACCTAGTGGTTTAATGATTTTGTTCACTACTACATCATACAATTAGCCTACATTGATTTATTTCATAGGTAAGTTTGTTAAACAAAATAACATGCAACAATACAAACTACACTAAGCAGTTTAATTATTATTTATGCATTGTCGTGTATTTATTTTTAATTACAAACATGAATCAGAGTTGTAACTCTCTCTGTTACCACCCTTTGCAGACAGAGGATGAGCTGGAATTGGTAAACGAGGTGATTCCCCCCACGTCAGTCACTGGCATGAGTCGACGGCCATCGGCTGTCCGCACATTATTAGCATGGTTCCGATACTGTACGAGCGTCATCGTTTTGGTCTTGCTCCACTGACATTTTGGGATTCAGCTTGTGTTTCCCACCTGACTGCATGCGGTTCAGGACTCATGGTTGTTTTTGTTCCGGCATTGTAGGATCATGATCCTTCTGAGTGATAATCTAGAAAAACCTCAGTGCATAGTGCTTTAGCAGAACTGTCTTTGAGTGATCCGTTTTTGAAGCAGGCCCATTTACTTCATTGTATGATGCCACTTAAAGCATGGGTGTCGTTTCACTTGGCATTGTGGTGCGAAGTGCGGCGGAGCATGTTCCCGTTCACTGACACTCACACCGGCTCTCATTTTCACCTTCCACCAAAGCGATCAATTAGAGATGATTAAAAACTAATTGGCATTACATTAAAGGCATTTCACTCAAATGTTTTCCTCAGTCACGGCTTTATATGTAACATTTGCAACAAAAACGTATATAATTCAGATATTTAACTAAATATCACTGGATTTTGGACTGTTGGTCGGACAAAATAGTAATTTTAAATGTGTCATCTTGGCGTCTAGGAGTTTGTAACAGGCTTTTTGACATTTTACAGACCAAACAATGAATCAGTGCTAAAATAATGGCTCAATTAATGGCAGAAATAATATGCACAGCGCCACAGATGATGCTGAAATATTGTTTGGAATAAAAAATATAAAATTGTAAACATAGAAATAAGCTCGTTATCCTGTAAAATCCCATTTTAATTTGAGCTTTACGCTATAGAGTGGAGGACGACGGCTGCTGCTGCTGCTGATTGTCAGTCTCCCCTTTTCCAATTCCACTCAAAGATGATGGGCAAGAATCTAATTTTCCAGAGGGTAGTGATTCATTTTCATCACTCTCACCCTGCCGCCCCTCCTCACTTCTTCACAAAGGCAGTTAATTGAATCTGGCCCTTCTCTCCGGTCTATCTCCTCTCTCTCTCTGTAAATTCAACGTTACAGTCATAACTCTGGACGAATGTTTCCTCTTAGGATGATCTGCATTCACAAGGTCTCACAATTCAGAAGATTAATTCCAGACCAGTATTATTGCATCTTTGGCTTTTTCTATGCAGACATTTTTATATATTTTTCTGTCTTACAAAGGACCTCAATTTGCTTTTATCTGTGTTATAATTCAGCCAAACCAGACTCCAGAGTGTTGTGTTACTTCAGAGATTCCTGTCTTTCAGCGCAGGTACATAGTAATAAAAGCTTGTGGTAGTAGTTTCATAGATCAAGCAGCATGTCTGCTGCACCTGTGTTGGAGAGACACCGAATATTACATCATCTAAACGTCTGACTTAATGTACAAACACCGAGTAAAGCAGCAGGATTGCACCGTGTTAGCCTTCTCTAAAAATGAATGATTGAAGCATAAAAACGACGCTGCTGCCACATACTTTAAGACCTTTAGTGACATCCACTGGAGAAACATGAGATGAGCTGCACATTCAGTCAAACAAGATCTACAGTAACCACTACACTTCCAGTGTTTGTTTTAAACTGTGTAGCCGACTCTGCAGTTAGAGGCTGTGTATTATTGTGAAACAAATGTATATAAAATATATAAAGTCCCGCGTGTAGCTGTATTAGAGCTGAAGTAAAAGTCTTAAGAAATAAAGCCACAGTGCACCGTGCGTTAGTGTTGAGGTGTTGACTGTAAACCGCAATATTCCACTGTTGCTGTCTAATAGTCATTTCCTGGAAAGACTACTTTAAAAAACACACAGCACCTTCTAACATAATTCTGTCTGATGTTGAATAAATTGCCTTTAATGTAATACAACTGTTTATGGCACCCTCCAAACAAGTAAACTGTTTTTGATGCATGTCATCAAGAACCTCTTGATAGTAAATCCACTTGACTTTGAGATTTACTAGACTCAGTACATCATTCTGAATCCAACCATAAGCACATTGTCATTCCCAGCATGTCAGAATTTACATTTTTGAAATAAGTCATGTGGGCTTGAGGCCACCTGTGAGAGTTGGCTCCTTGTTTCTGCTGTGACTAACATATCTGTGTCCTCTTCTGGCAGAACGCGCAGCGGCTCGCGGCAGGAGCTCAGGTGGCTCAAACCCTCACCACACCGGTGGTATCTGTGGCCACGCCGAGCCTCCTTGCACAGGGGCTGCCCTTCTCCGCCATGCCCACAGCATACAACACAGGTTAGCTCAACACCAAAGTTCTGGGAGCAAAAATATCTTAACCGCAAAACAGACTTCAGGGCATACATCGGTGAAGATTGTGACCTTTCTCCTTTGTCCTCTCTCAGAGTACCAGCTGACCAGCGCAGACATCACTGCTTTGCACGCTCTGGCGTCACCTGGCGGCTTGTTGCCAACCAGTGTGTCCACATGGCAACAGCAGCAGGCTGTTTCCCAGCAACCGCAGCAACAGCAACAACAACAGCAAGCACAGCAGCAACAACAGCAACAACAAATTAATCTTGCGTCACTCAGCAACTTGGTGTAAGTCTGTTCTTCATTTTCTCAGCGCTGCGTCTTTTTTTAAAATCCAGTTCCCCCATCTCTCACATCGAGCGTCAGCGATGATGATGATGATGATGGCGGCAGCAGTGGCTCACATACTTCTGCTAAAAGCAGTCTACTGATCTGAACTCTGAAATACTTTACTACTGACCCTCCCAGTCAGCTTGCATGATATCCATACCATGACCTTATATGCAAGCAATTCACATTCCTTCTTAGTGAATTGGTCTCTCACCAGCATCTCACCATCTCTTCATAACATCAGTCTGAATATCTGGTATTCAGGTTTTCCGGAGTAGATGAACGTTGTGCAGCGTTTGGAGGGAGGAAACAAATTCACTGTCTTTAATCAATAAAAGCTTAATAAAATCTAAACGATGTATTAATCATTGGTTAACCCATTATTTACTAATAAATATGGAACAGAAGGAGCCTTTATAAAACATGCTACTAAAATATATAAGTTGTGCACAAGTGTATTAATAATCAACATTTATTTTTTACAACAATTATGAACTTATCTAAGTTATTTCCCTGTTAAATCATCTTTACATATAGTGAACAATTCAGAGATATTGAAATAAACTTCATCATCAGTTGAGGTGTATTTTATTGTACTGAGTGAGCTCTGTGCTGAGCCTCTTTCAGTGGCTAAAAGTTGATTTTTCTGGAACAGCTCACAAACACACTCAGCAGGGGAAACATCAAATGTACCAATGTAAGCAGAATCAGGTCACTCAGATACTCTTAATATTAGCTGAGGTAGACCACCCAGCCCCAATACAAACTACCGGTCATACGTAACTTTAAACACTGATTTATAGTTGATTTTTTTTTATAGTTATTTATTTCTTGATTTAGATGTAACATAATTTTCAGGTTTAATTAATACTGTGAAGGACTCTAATATTGTGTAGAAATGTAATCACGCTTCTGTGTTGACCTTGTTGCCGTCTCAGTTTGTTCAGTCTTTCAGAGACATTCATGATATTCAGTCTTTTCTTTGAAGAAGTGAAGGACTCTGCCAGTGGTGAATAATTTCACTTCATTTTACTGTAACTTGCTGTGCTGGTAAAGTCTGTGGAGATTTCCGAGAAATGAGACGGAAAGACAAATTGCTTCACAAGTCTCCAGTAAACACAACGTGATTTGAGGAGCTTCTCATTAAAGTTGACTTTTTTGGAAACACCATTGGCAAATATTTTTCACTCTCTTCTCCCTGATATAAAACTTTAACAAAGAAGAACAAAGACGCCTCTGTGTCAGATCAGACGACTCTTGTAGGGTGACAGGAGCCAAGCGCTACAGTGTTGGGGTTGGCTTTTTTTGGTAGCGTGAACACCAGATCCTTGAAGTGTGTTCTCTCCTCTTGTCCACAGCATGTGGGGCGTGGACAAACAGAGCAGCGAGCTGTCTAGCCAGGTGTCCAGTCTGGCTGCCAATCTGAGGTGAACAGCCACTATTAGTGTGTGTGAAATGTCATGACCTTGTCTCTAGGGGGGGTTTGTAGTCCACTTTACATCTGAAGGGTAAAACTACACGAAGCATTCATTTTACAGAGAACTGGACGTAAAAATAAACTTTTTATATTGTCAGCTCTCATTGAAGTGAATATGAAGGTTTTCAATAAACCTTCTGATTTTGACAAATCAGAAAGATGGTTTTATACTACAGCCCCTCAAATATGCTGTCCCCTAGGGACCAAATGCATGCAAGAGTAAAGAGTAAAAAGCACAAACATTTTCTTTCTTCTCTTGATACACATTTGTGTTGTTTGTGTTTTAACCTTCAGGGTGTGTTTCTCTTGCTAAAAATAAGACTTCATTTAATCATTAACCTGAAAAGATAGTCAAAGATGACTTTGCATTTACTCTTTTTGTCCTTAAGGGCCACCGTACACACTCTGTAGGGAGGAAAGTAAAGAGCGTAAAATCACTTCCCTGATCAACACATGTACTCTAATGTAAACGCTCTGTGTGTTTGTAGGTCAGAAAACAAGTTGTCTGGATTTTTCTGTGCTTGGACAAAATTCAGCCGATCAGGGTCTTTGTTTCTGATGCTGCCACATGATTAACATTATTGCTGTTGTCGAGGAAACCTTTGCTCGCAATAATGTTTCACACTTTACTCCACACATGCCTTCTAATCCACCTCTTCCCTTTGGTTTGGGCTCCAACATTTTGTTTTCTCCCCACAGTGTTGGCTCTCCGTCCAACCTGCTCTTGGGTAGAGATGAGTGGTTGGGCCGGTACTGTATCACACTTCCTTTTTCCTGTGTGTCTGTGCGCTTTTGGCTGGCTCCCCCTAAGCATGTCTGGTGCTGTCTGCAGTCAAACAGGAAAGAGACGTAGTTCCGGTTTCCACCATGTTCTCTAACCCGAGATTATTTTCTGTTTGTCATCTGTAGTTTCATCACATCATAGCTGCCTCACTGCCAAACACCCTGTCCCACCAATCATTTCATGCTTCCTGGGCTGTTGTGTTGATCTTTTGGGAGCAGTGGGGGTGTTACTTCTGCTTTCAAGGCTCAGAATTGATTGGTTTATTGAATAATCGAGTGTGGCTTTTCCTTGTTGGTGCTGTGCCTTGTAATGTGGGTTTTGTCTTGACGCCAGTGGCCTTCCAGTTTCTCATGCGCCTGTGTCAAGTAGCTAATCATTTGTGTGTTTTTTCTCTCGCTTTTCCTCTTTGTTCTGTCCCTTATCTTCCATGGTCTTCCTCTCTCTGTCCTCCCTGACCCTGTTCCCAGGCCTGTGACCCATATACCTCAAGGCGCCATGCTGACCGTCAACACAAACTCCAGCGTGAGCATCAAGTCGGAGCCCGTCTCGCCCGGCCGGGATCGCAGCACCCCTTGTCCTCCTCCATCTTCTACCACGCCGTCCTCGACCTCTGGAGGAGCCATCCTGACCGCGCCGCCACAGTACCCCGGTTCCCTGCTGTGCCTGGAGCCGCCGACCGGCCGCTCGCCTGCCGACAGCGTAAGCAGCAACGCCAGCTCCTTTGAAGGCAGCGATCGCGATGACACTGGCACTGCTGGCGGCGGCGGCGGTGGAGGAGGCGGCGGCGGAGGCACTACAGGAAGCGCAGGTCCCGCCGGAAGGTCCGTTCCGCCCGACTTCAGCCCCTCAGCTGAGCTCCTCAGGGCGTCAAACGAACCAGAGCAGGAGGGAGGAAACATCAAGCGCATGAGATTGGACGCCTGGGTCACATAGAGTCGCCTGCGAGTACTCTGCACCCACAGCAACGTTTCGGTGACACTTTAACATCCACAACACACCCCCACACTCATCCTTAAACCCCCACTGCCCCGACCCCACTGCCATGTGACACTATCATCACACATCTGCCTCTGTTCAAAATTATACAACTCAGCTGCGTCACCCAGACTTATGAGGCTTTGCCAAGAAAAACATAAAAAATAAAAACCTTTTGGGGGTCACGCTCTGAGTGAGGAGAGGATGGTTTAGTGCTCAGCTGGGTTTTTGTCCCTGGTAGGCCCTTGAATATAAAGGGACAGTAGATTTTTAAAGCCTTCTTGCTTGAATGGACTCCAGTATAGTAATTTCTTTTAGTAGAAATGAGGTATTGAACCTTTTTGCAATCTGACGAAACCATAAAAACTTCTCTTTCACGTGGTTTCTGCATAACCTTCATGTATTTACATCGAGCTCTGCTACATTGTTCACGATGTGATTGCTTGTCAACATTATGGGACTTCTGTCATGTGACTCACCACTTCCTGCTCTTTGAAATCCAACATGGCTTGGATTGTGTGCTGTCCATTCTTCCATAAGTCACCTCCAAACTGCACTTTTGGATATAACTGAAATCTGGACGAGTTTGAGGACTGAGCATCTCTCTGGCACTGAGCGAACAGACTCAAACGAGGTTCTCCTCGGTGAGGATACTTCACCGCGATTGGTTCTTTCCGCTGCCACCTTTACCAACCTCAGCCTAAACAGCCCTCAGGTGGCACTCTGTGGCTGTGGAGTCGAGGACCTTGCCAGAGTGCCAATATCAACCTCTTCAACATCAGAAAAATGCCAAATGCCTCTCGCACACGGTGCAGGGACACTGATGAATTATCACTCGCACTGTCATGGAAAATTTACGAGAACTAGAGACTCTGTCGATGCTTTTCAGGCTTTGAATTTGCCGTCTCCCTCTCCTCAGACTGGGTGCTCCTCCCGTCCTGTCTCACCTCATCTCCTCTGGAACTTGGATGGAAATTGTTGCACCAGAAATCCAGCCAGTCACTCAGCTTATTAACCAGGAGTAGATGCCATCCAGTTAAATGCATAGTATGAGTTTTTGAGCCTCTGGTGGCTTTTTTGGGTAGGGAAGTATTTGGTTCTTTTAGTCCAAGTGTTCTTTATCTGTTGGTATTTAAAAAAAATCTGTTTTGAAGGTCTGTTAGTTGTCCAGAACTAGGAATTCTGACTTTGTATAAAAATCACTCCTTATACAAAAGCTTTGATGTCCTCTTTAGCTCTCTCTAGCTCTCCTTTAGCTCTTTGCCGTGTTTCAAAAAGTGAAAGGAAAAAAGACATTTTCTATATTTCTACCGCTTCAGTTGGCGACAAAGTAAAATAGCTTTTCAGCTTCAACAACGTGTATGTACATATGAATATATTTGCATAGACTTTGCTAGGTATCCCTAAAAACAAGCAATGTGTTGATTCTCAGTGGATCTGTTTGCATATATGAGTGTGAATTTGATATGTTTCGAGCTACGGTGCAGGGGTTACACCACACCAGGTAGTGCTGGTGGATCGGACTCCTTTCAGTAAACCTATTTTATGCTAGTGTTGATGGTGTGTGCACTTTCTGTCCCTCACTCACAGAGGCCTGCTTGGTTGTGGTGTCATCATATTCTCCTACCACACATTTAAAAAAAAAAAACCCACAAAAAAAAAAAACCCACGATCAAAATAAAATTGTCCATAACCACCTGAACACAAACTGATGAAGACACTGCCATTCACCTGTAGTGTAGTTGAGCGATAACACACTTCTTCGATGCACATTTTGATTGACAGAATCATGTCTCCACATCACGCAGACACAGATTATGCCTTTTTTCACTTTGAAATGAAGTCAAGAAATTGGCTACCAAGTGCTGTGTTTGTTGTTTAATTGTATGTTTTCTAGTACAAATTAGTTTTTGTCGAAACCATTTCAAGTTTGTGGATGAGCGTGCGTACACAGGTTGTTTATAGCCTACAAATAGAAAGTTTGATTGCTTGACCTTAATTTTTTTTTTTCTTTCTTTCCTTGAGACGATGCTCAAAGTGCAGACTGGTGTTGTTGACTGTTTATTATCTGCTTAAATAATCCTACACTTTAAAGTCAGCGTAGGTGAAGTGGAGGAAGTGGACACGACTGCTTTTACGACTGGGACGATTAGTCACCGCCCACAGCGGAGTGCGAAACCAGCGCTCGACACAGACGCCGTGGGTTCGTTGTGAGTGTCCGGAAAAAAACGTCCCCGCACTGTGTGAAATTTTCACGCCGGTGTCGTGTTGATGTTTTCCACGATCAGGTGTTTTTCTTTCTTTCTTTCCGTCCCTCCCTCCACAGTGTGGTGGATAGATTCTCACTCAGCTAATGTAATTTCAATGCTGTTTTCTTCTGTCAATCATCTCTGGTGAATAATTTAACATCCAACACTCAATAAAGTCAAGTTGGAGAAGATTTGATTTCTGAAATCGTTAAAGGAACAGTTCTACATTTTTGGAAATTCACTTTGCTACAGAGAGATACTACAGGGAATATTGATACTTATGTTTGGCAGGTAAATTTGGACAGTTAGCTATTAGCACCCCCGGAGCTAAAGTGAAGTCAGAAAGCAATTTTCCATCTAAATTAGGCTTCAATTTTAGACGAAGTTTCAGAAAACCAGCAAAAGAAAATGAATTGATTTGCATTGTGGTCCTGCGACTCGTAAAGAAAGTCGTGTTTTTTTTCCAAAATATTGAACTTTTCCTTTTAAAAGATGCATCTGATGAGCGGTATCAGCCTTCAGACAGTTAATGACCTCTTTGTTCCATGCAGTCATTTCCATCTTTTAAGAAAGAACTAATTTCCCTTGAGACTCTTTGCGTTTGTGGGTGCTGATGGTTGACTGAAATGTGACACCACACCGATTGGCTTCAGCGTCGCGCCTCACGCGGGTTTGTTCGTGTACAAAAAGGTTCTCTGTCCAATCTAGCAGTGTAGTCACGAGACAATCTATATGAGAAATGAAAACCTGCACCCCTGTTACTTGTTGTGTACAATGTTTTTTAGGAGCTCACTATTTTTGGATTAATTTGTGCTGGTGACAGTTCCATTGTCTATTATTATGATGATATTATTATGGAGCTTTTATTTTATTGCTATTTTGTGTAGGGTAGTCAACTGTTTTTATTTTCTCTCTTATTTTATCTTCCTTATCATAAACATATAGTACTGGTTTCCTTTTTTTAAACAACTTGCTGAAAATTGCACGATCAGTTATTGTGGTATTAGCAAATGCAATGAAGGAAATACCAGTTAAATGCTGCAATTTTAATTAAGATATAGAATATATTTATAAAAACAGGAAACAACTGAAATTAGTAATTCATGAAATTTGAGAAATGTAAATGCATGGGATACAGGTAACAACAAAACTTATGTTACGTACAGTAATGATAAAGGACATGCATCACAAATGAGTTTTAAAACAACTCAGAATAATGTAGCATATGAAATACTAAAGATGAAATTTATAGCTAATATATTGTGTTGAGCTAGTCTGCTTTGGGTTTTTGTTGTAAAGAAAATATTTCTTTTTGTTGTTTTTTTGAGAATGATATACAATGTGTATATTTTCATATACAAAGTATGCACTGATATGTTATTGAAATTCTATACCGCTTTTACAAAAAAGTGTTTGTTGTACCAAAGTATCCAAGTCCCTTGAGACCTTACCCTTTTTGCGTATGTTTTACCGTATTTTATATATTAAATAGACAAACTGAGTGAAATGAATTTGAGTCTGGTTACTGACTGTTTATTCTGCTTCAAAGATAATTCATAAAGTCTGACGTTCAAACGTTTGGTTTCAGTAAAATCTAAAATGTAACTGAGGTAATTTCAGAGGTGCATTAGTGTTTGTGCTTTTTCTCTCCATCTTCTGCTCATTGTCACAGTTACAAACGTGTTATGAAGCTTCATTTCACACATTCACTGATAACTAGACGGCTAAAATTAGCTCATCTCGTGACCTCTGTGAGGTAAGCAACGACTGAGTGAGCGACTCTATAGCAACAGAAGATTCACACCTTCATTCACTTTTATTTTTTATCTTCTGGCTTTTGACTGGCTTTAATAAAAAAGTGAGTATTCAGAGTTCTTTAGTAAAAGTAGCAATACTAAAACTACAATACGGAGTACAGAAGAAATAAATTACTACTATCAATATTATTGATGCATTACTCTTGTTAGTTCCACTTGTTCCTCGTTTGAATGACTCTGTCACTTTTATAGATTTGATTTTAGTCTTTCACTAAAGGAAAATGTTTCTATTTCAACTTCAAGTGAAGTTAAATAGCCACATACAATCATACAAATATAACCAATGTGAACGTTTTTCTCACTGCTTCTCTCTGTTCTTTGTGAGAACAGTCAGTCAGTATTTGTTCAGGGAAAGAACAAGTTCACTGGAATTCGTGCCTGTTGCAGCAGGTCCATGTTATAAAAGTCTGATATCAACAGTTTGTCCTGTTCGAGTGTTGAACATGTGGATAGTTTATTTTTTTTGATCATTCGACTTGCAGTGAACTGAAAAGTTAAAGGGTTAGGCTGTTTTATAGGAGGTGAGCCTGAGCTTTCTGTTGCACATGCTCTCCATCATACCTGCATCATTTTTATGATGGGCCATTTTATTTTGAATAACTGCATCGACTGAACGGTCTAATCTATTGACTGATAGTAATGTAACATTTTACTGTACTTACTGTCTGTTAAAGGTCAGTGGAGTGTTAGGGTCCCTCTGTGTGGAGCAGTGGGTAGGAAACATGAACAGATCCTCGCTCTGTCAGAGTTTAATCATTCCTGTCTTTTTGTTTTCATCATAGCATCATACGACATATCAGAACATTTTTGTGCCGTTTGTTTTTCCTCACCTGACAACGTAAACCATGACACTGCAGTTTTCTTTCTTCAGCTGTGGAAAGGAAAGCTGCAGTTCAATGCCGGCCACCTCGGCACCGACTCTAGTGTCTTGTTGAAACTTGCCTCATGAATCACCATCACATTTACAAAAAAAAAAAAAAATCAGGATTTCTCTTCCATGGACAGACAAATCAATGACAGTCACTCTGATCTGCTGCACAATGTTTAGTATCTTATTTGTTAATAAAGCTTTATTGAACTCATTTACAGTTCCAGATATTGATCAGATTTACTTTAGTGCACTCACACAATAAAAATGAAAACATCTTTCAAAAGAAAGAAAAGAAACTGTCCACAAACAGCCCGACGACTAACGCTGCTAGAAACAAAGAAAAGCTTTGATCAATAAAACATAGATACAATTTACACTGATATAAATAGAAACTTTTAAGATCACCATTAATACCAGCTTTGTGACAACAAAATAAAAATTCATATAAAAAAATACCCTGAAATATTTACTGACTTGATTCTGTGCTGACAGTTTTCATGTCTCTTCATTTTGCATCACATCCATTCGCAGAAAGAAAGAGGGAGCAGACAGTTTAAAGGTTTGTAATGAAAGATGAGTGAAGTGGAAGTAAACACGCTGTACAGAGATGTGGTCAGGAGAAGCTTTTCATCTTTTATCTTTCATTTACACACAGATAAGAGCTGTATTGGTGTATGTAAACTGTTTTCTTTGTTTTAAACAGATTCAATCTACTATCTTTGAACAAACAAAGAAATGATTCAAAGCTAAAAGTTGTAATCCTTGAGCTTTTCCTGAAATCAAACCATCATACGATTTATGTTAACAGCCATTACATGTATTTACATTACAACACCTCTATATAGACACAAGGCAGTGACAGGAAATGATGCATACATGTAAAACCATCGATGAGAGCCTGACTGTTTACTGTTTGCTCTCTATATTAACCTGCTGCGGCAGAATCATGCAGTGGCTTTTACTGTGACACAGCCGCAGGAAACGTAATGTATGTCACCGTGGTTAGCCCGGGCCATGACTGCTCATCAAAAATCTTTTTGACAGTATATGTATCATTTTTACAGGGGACAGAACAAAGAGTGGCCACAGTGAGCCATTGTTTGTATAATCTTGTATTTCTGGCAAAACTGTGATTACTGTAGTGTTAAACTCTTAGCATGGTAACCACATATATCAAATCAACCAGGACCGAAATCTCAAGGATTACAATTTTCAAGTTGTGTGTCGGAGTGTCGTGATATTAAAAAGGTGTTTGCAGTCTCTTCTCCTCACTGTCTTTTTGGACGTCGCCTTTTTAACCCCAAAAGCGCTGCCTGGGAGGAGGAGCCGTCGTGGGCGGTTCAACGTCAAAAATCGCCCCTTGTCCGACCGATGAGCAGACAAAGTACAGGTTGGTGCCCAGCATCACCAGTATGGGGAGGAAGGAGAGGCCGAAGCCGAAGCCCCTGACGCTGCTGCCCAGACAGAGGCAGAGCCAGTAGATGAGCCTGCAGCACAGAAAACAACACAAATAAGTCAGGGAGGGGTGTGCTCAGACTTAGACGTCGATTTTAGTAGCTTGATTTGGATGAATAATCACAAAAAGATCTGATCGCTACTTACTCCAACATTAGACTCATTAACACTTTAGTGCCTTTCATACATTTTTATGTCAAGTGCCTGATGACTGGATTAATAATAGATGCTTTTTTTAAAACTCACTTTAATTTTCCATCATCATGCAATTCATTCTGCCTGAAAATATTTTTTCAGAGCCCACAGACATCATAAAATAAAACTTGATGCTGACACCCAGAGTCTGGTTTGTATAGCACAGTATTAGAGCTTGGAGGCATTGCTGTTTTTCAACAGATGACTCTGAATCTTTTTGGTACAGAGATACTAATTATGATCCCAGATAGATTTAGCATCAAATGAGAAGCTGCCTGTCGACAACACTGGTTTCCATGTAAATGTGATATGACGAACATGGTGATGCTGTCACCCTGGTGGCATCATGTTTCTGTTTTTGAGTCTATCAGAGAGGATTCTGGAACTCAGAGAGACCCTGTGATCACCAATTTAGGTCTAAGGACAGAGGGTGTCACTCCCTGTACAGATTGTGAAGCCCTCTGAGGCAAAATGTGTTTTGTGACTTTGGGCTATACAAATAAAATTTGATTTGATTTGATTTTAATTAAATGCAATCTTTAATTATGTGCTGCTGAAGTGTGTCATCCCAAGTCCAGCTCGTGTTGTTGCAGTGTTTTTACAGTGTGTTGTTTTTCAGGAGTTTGTAAACTTCAGACTTGCACAACAGTGAAGACATTCGTTAGACATGCAGCCCTGTAAGTGATCACACACATCCCCAGTTTAACCGGTTTATTTGGCGGTGGAAAAGGTGACTGAACTTGAAATGATTGTTAGAGTCGTCTTTCAAACTTTGCATGAATGGCCACAGTGAGCAGATCAAAGTGAAAACAGGAAGTAGATGTAAAAATGCACGACAGACAGACTGGATAAGAAGTTAAACATTCACCGACATTTTGACTCACAGTTTACACTCCCTTGTTAAACTGGGGATTTGTATTAATCCTCTGTGGTCATTTGTGTGTGTTTCACTGTGTTGTACAGTGTACTTTGACATGCTCAGTGAGTAAAGTTGTGTTAGCGTGAGGAATGAACGACTAAAACTACAAAAAGACAATTCTACATGTGCAGCCAGACATTTCTGAGCTTCCTGAAGACTGACTCACATGAGTCCTGTGCACAGAACAACAGTCTGTCCCCAACGTTCATTTGTCTGTTGTACGGACAGTTATCCGTTTTAACCACATCAAAGTCAGTATTAACAAGACCAGTTAATACACTAGACAGCTATGGAAATAATCAGAGGATCCACGGTTCATTTCCTTCACATATTTCCTCCATGAGCCAATGAGTAACCAAAAACAAAACTGATCACTGATCAAGCAGCAGCTTCAAAATCTGAAACAGTCATCAACACTAACTCTTCATTTGATCAGTCAAGATAAAAAATATCTGTTTGGTTTAAATTCTAATATAAAGTTGAACTACAGTATTGTGGAGTTCTGATAATCGTGGCTTTAAGTTTGACCATGTTGACTTCCTTGTAGTTTTGGGGCCTTTCACATTCACAGATGTCAGCTGATCAATCCAGCATTTTTCAGATGGAATAAGATGACGTTTTGCAGATGTTCGTGGCACCCAGAGGAAGAAGTCAGTTCCCACACACACAATGTTGATGAATTGTAATTTCAGTGGCTTCCCACCATCATCAGGTCAACTGAATTTGTCTGATACATTTATGACCGAATAATTTAGTCTGCAAAACTTAAGACATAGCAAAAGTGAGCACCCAGATGGTGCACTAATAACAGTCAGAAAGTGGAGTGTGGTACGCCATGACCGTTTGGATACATAGTGGAAGGAGAGTGACCAGCAGCATTATGAAAGGGGGCTGAGGAAGCTGCTGGAGCTAAAGTGGTTGCGGTGAATACCGCAACATATAAATAAAAAGTCATCAATCTGTACATAAGTCAAATGTTGCCTTTAATGTGCTGCCCAGTTGCAATTCAGTGAAGAAGAAGAAAAAGAAAAAGCGATAAAATGTGGATTGGTTGCATAAACTATGACTGTGGTAATTTTGGGATTCTTCCTCTTGCAGAATTCCTCGAGCATCTGGGAAGTTTTGTTCTCAGGCAGCTTGTACCTTAATTCAGTCATGATGTATGTGTGGCTCTATTACACTTGTCACTCCTACACAAGGAAAATAATGTACTTTAAACTGTACAACTGTTTTAACTGTGACAGTGAGCACACTTACCTGCCAAAAACAAATATGATGGTGAGCAGTGGCACCAGCTTCACCAGGTCCTGGCTGATGTAGGTTGCCATGACAGCGAGCTGCAGGAAGAAGAAGACGAAGAGGGACAGCGATTCGTTGACAAAGTGCCAGTGGATCGCCACCTCTCTGTTCACCAGTTTACTCTCATAGAGGGGCTTCAGGGTGCTGTAACGCAGCCGGGCCACACCCAACACCAACATACCTACAGACACACGAGGGTCAACATGAAGCATGGATCCAGATTTTTTTTGTTCACTGTTCATTTTTTTACATCATATCTAGTGTTTGTTTCAATACATGATAAACCTAACACACTGAGGTCTTACCGAGCAGGATGGGGATGATGGCAAAGAAGGCGCAGCGTAGTGTGTACACCACCCTGATGGGGGCGCTTTCCACCAGCGGTGAGTCAAAGGGAAGCAGGGCGTAACCTCCCCAAACCAGGAGAGGGAAGAGGATCCCTGCGGCCACCATCGCCAGAATCATCTTCAGTTTTTCACCACACAGATCGTTACACAGGTCTGACGAAGGAAAACACAAGGACTTGTTTATACAAATGGATTTATTTTTAATACTAAGTGTGAAAAATCACTTTGTGTGACTTTCCTGGGACAGCAAGGACAGTGAGACAAAAAGACTGAAGTCATAGCATGATTCATCTCGAGACATGTAATTACCTGATTAAGGAGAAAACAGATCATTACGCCACTTTACTGGGCTCAGTGTGCAGTGACTGAGCCTTACTTACTGAGTGAAAATGTGCTCAGCAATCTGATATGTGAGCAGTTAATCAAACGCGTGTTGATCATTTTGCACACACAGTACAGGAGATTATGTGTCCTCTCAGCTCAAAAAGAAAAACAGGATTTAAAAACACAATGACAGAAGTTTGTGAGTGTCTGTCTTAATGAGACTTACCAGCCTCGATATGATTTAATATCTTTTAAAGGAAGATATTTGGGCACAGAATCACTAAATAGACATGATTAGGAGATTAAGAAATGTGAGGCTTGGGACACCCTGCTGGTTCAGGGTTTATGGCACAAATCCTGAAATGCTACTTTTTCATTTCCATTTCATCTCTCTCTCCTTGTTTCCTCTTATCTCACTGTACTCACTAAAAAGGCTTAAAATGCCCAAAAGTCCAAGAGACTTTTGTCTTTGGTGATAAAAGCTGACTCAGAACTTGAACATTTCTAACCTCCTGCTCTACTGAATGACAACTGGAATGACAGAGCTCCTACATGTGAACAAAGCAAGCCCGACTTCATGAAGAAGTTGTCACATCTCAATCAATAGGAGAGAGGAGTATTTAGTTATTAGTTCACTGAGGTAGTGAACATGAAATATATTATTATATTGTGGCATCTTGTCCCTCATGCATCATTTTCCTCCTCTGTTTATGGATACAAGGCTGCACTGGTCAGAGTTCAGTTGTGTGTACATTTGCCAGAGAAACAGTTTGTTGCGGTCAGCCATGTGTTTTTACATGTATGTTTGGGATCTTCCACCTAGAACATTTAGAGGTCAGATGTTGGAAATTTCAAGTGTGTAATTCCGATCAAACAAAAGGTCTATGCAGCTACTGGAAGCGAATCTTTCGAAACCTCATACTGGTGTGTTCAGAGTAGCTCAGACTTCTTCAGCTGCCAAAAAGCATTACAGTCACAAGCCACATATGAGTTGATTTTAATGTCACTGTTAAATTAATAGAAACTAATTGCTGCCCGAAAGAAGAGTAATCCATTTAAATACGTATAATGTCTGTTGGAGAACTGTAGTAGGAGTAATGAATATAGAAAGTCATTTGTTATTAATGAGCTAAAATGTGCACAGTACACAGCCACAGTCATGGTTAGGACTGAATGATGTCAGGAAAACATACAATAACTATTCTGACAATATTGAATTAGATCTATTTAAATCTATTATATAAATCAGTCCTACACAAGACACAAGACCTTTCTTGTTTCTACATGGAAATAATAGAATGTCTCATTGTTTCAGACATACTTATGGTTCTTTAAAGTTATTATATGCACATATGGACTCATAGAGGGTTACATATAGTTACATAGATTAAAAGATACATTTTATGATTTTCAATAGGTGCTAATTCCTAATTCATACATTGGTTGTTGGTGTTGATAACTTCACAGATTAGTGGAGATTTTTTGTTTTTGTTTTTACACTAGAACAAATGTTTTTGCAGAAGAATTGAAGAATCAGTGAATAGAATGTAGGGATGTTTTATGGACATGGATTATGGATGTGTCGGTGTAGGGTAAGTCCATGTCCCTGATTAGATGTTCCTGCTCAGGCCAAACATATTTTATATAGTAAGGGTTACTCCA
This sequence comes from Nibea coibor, assembly GCA_023373845.1. Lineage (NCBI taxonomy): Eukaryota > Metazoa > Chordata > Actinopteri > Sciaenidae > Nibea > Nibea coibor. The sequence continues at coordinate 4,670,859 of CM041735.1, forward strand.
CTTCACTGTTAGCAGGAGTAAGCCGTTTGGTAAGTGTGTGTTGTTGCTCACACACTTAGTAAATAACTTTAATACTCACAGTACTTGTCATCCTGCTCTGTCCACTCTGGGTAATACTGCATCGCTGAGTCTGGCTCCATCTGCAGCTCCTCCTTTTCGTCCCTCTCTATGAAGAGCCTGCTCTCCTCAGGAAGCTCTTTGCTGGATGGACGTACGATGGTGACTTGTGGAGTGAAACCCAGAGCTGCTTTCTCTGAGATCCAATGGGACTCATCTTCCTCTTCCTCCTCCTCCTCTTCATCGTCTGCCAATGAGCCGTCTCCTTTATCGTGCCTCTGCACCTCAATCTCATCATCCCTCCACCTCTCGCCCTCAGGCATGCTCTCCCTCCACTTGGCTTTGGTCTTTCTGTCAGTCTCTGCCTGGCTCTGCTCCTCAGAGAGGTCCTGGCTTCCTCCACTGATCCCTGTGTCCCTCTCTTCAGGCTTTGAAACTATTTTTTCTGACCACACTCCATCATCACTGTCTGTCTGAGGCCTCTTGTCTTTGTCTCCAGGCCAGGGCAGAGTGCTGGGCTCCAGATGGGCAGATTTGGTCATTTCCTCCTCCTCCTCCTCCTCGTCCTCCTCCTCGTCCTCCTCCTCGTCCTCCTCCTCGTCCTCCTCGTCGTCGTCGTCCTCCTCCTCGTCCTCCTCCTCGTCCTCCTCGTCGTCGTCGTCGTCGTCGTCGTCGTCCTCCTCCTCCTCCTCCTCGTCCTCCTCCTCCTCCTCTCGATCTTCTTTCTCCTCCTCTTTTAAGTCTTCTTTTACATCTGTAAACTCCCCTCTCTCCTCTATGCCGGTAGCATCTTCTGGTTTTTTACTTCCTGCTATTTGTGGCTCTACAGTTGGACCAGCAGGTGTAAGTGCCACCTCTTCTGAGATTAAACCAGCTTGTCCAGACATTCTTGTTTTTAAATGTAATTTTCTTTCTTTTCAGTTAATTCCTGTTGCACTGTCAGAGTCAGACTGTTAGCAATGCTCCTTACAGTTGGTGGAAGTCATTTTTTTCCCTGTGGAGAGGGAAAAATGTTAGTGTACCTTCAGCTTAAAAAAAAAAAAATCAAAGTTCACTGTTTATCATGGGTGTGTTTCCATATATGGCTCGCCCTGCCTATGCACATGCCAACCCAGTGTAAAGAGCAAGAGTGGGTTTGAGTTTCTCAGAAAATCAGAAATTCTCCTAAAGATAGCAACAAATGCACTATAACCTTATTTCAAGTAATGAACGAACACTGTTAAAACAAGTACAAGCACAATGTCCAAACTTCTTATTTTATGTAAGTCTGAATCATTTATTAAAATAGATAATACTTCTAACTGCTGTTAACGTCTTCAGACTGCTTCTTCTGTCCTCTTCAAAACTCAGTGAGACATAATACTAAAGATTCAAAACATTGGCATGAAACATAAAATATAACATAACAAGGAATGATTTATTCATCTACATTGTTGTAGATGACTAACCACGTCGTGTCTAATACACTTTAATGTAGTATTATGAAATTTGTCTTGGACTCTGCACTGCACTTCAATAACACCACACAGACAATAAAACAAAGATACACGCAGTACTACACATGGCACGTGACTATTGCACAAACCAGTTGCTGCACCTTTTACTTCAATTAACTATAACAAAAAACAATATTGTGTCTCCAAAACACACTGTAATGTCAAAGATATGTCAAATATGCAGCCTGGTGAAAATTTCCCTGTTCAGAGCTGATATCAGAATGATGGACTACATATACCACTAAATCCACTTCAATTAAAAACTCAACCTCACTTTTGAAGACTGGAGAATCTTTAGAAAGCCTGATTGTGTCAAATCAAGCTCAACTCAACTCTGGGTTATCAGCGAGGCCAAATATTAACAGAATCCTCTGATACATTTCAGCTATAAAGTGACTAACAAGTTGCAATCAGGGCTGCATTCCTGCTCTCTGAAAACACAGCAACAGTCTGGACTTTGGCTGTTTGCCTGCAGACAACAATAGCAGCTGGAATAGCTTTAAAATGAAGGTGACGTGCTGTTATGTCTGCGAGATGAAGACATAGACTACGACCAGAGTTTCTGAACTCGTTTAAAATGTGACGTAGACCCGAGAAAGACTTCATCTTCAAAAATATTATTGCAGTTTTACCTGCAGGAGATATTGACTTGTTTACTGTATCACTGTCTCTCTCTCTCTTTGCTTTATTTCACATTTTCTGTTTTAATAAGCCCAAATTAAAGCCACACAATACGAGTTTGTACACACATACGAACACTGGACATGTTCAGTGAGAGTTGCTACTAAGAAAACACTTCAAGCTGGAGTTTGAACTGAACTTCTGTTGGATTTTCACTAAAAAAAACTATTCTTTGTTTACCAGCCGTGTGTGCTGGATTCACACACGCAGACACAGACACAGGTGTAGCTAATTAGGCCTCGCGCAGAGCGGTGGAGAATGTAGTTTCAGGCTCGAGCTGAAACTAGTTCAGCACCTCTGACCGAGTCTTACTGTTTCCATACTTTACTGGTACAAAACACTGAACGTTAATGGTTGACGTACCTGGTTTTACTCACATCACCGAAATAATCCGTAACTTTCTTGTTCAACGCATCGACCTCACTTCAAAACTTTAGTCGCTGTAGTTGTTTCTTCTCACCGGTGAAGTGAGAAGTTACCTGGCAGGTGTGACCGGTGCTCAGGCCATTCTTCAAACACAGAGGAGGAAGCAGCAAAGAGGTTTCACTCTGTTTCTGTTTCCACACACCGAAAACGTCAGCGAAACCGTCTGCCCGCCTTTTCTCAATTTTTTTTATTGTTATTATTTTAATTTTATTTCTATGACATCTCCTGGACTCCGTACATTTCTCAGAAGAAAGTCTGTTTAGGGGGAATTACAATGGAGAATCTATACTCATGCCACTCATGCCATAATCTTTCCCCTTTGTCAGACATTTTTGAATCAGTAATTTGACAACTTGACAATCTCAACAATTTATTCAAACAATGAGCAAAACTGCGATGGCTACACAGCGTGAAGTACTAAAAGCACTGCATACTGTACTAAAATTGGATATAACATTAGCTAAATATTCAAATGTAACTCATGTCAATAATTTCAATGAACTGGTGGAATATTTCATAATCTTTTGACTTGTACTGGTTTTATAGTAGAGTGATTCATCTGTCAGAACACACAATCTCTGATTTGGCCTGACTGAGGTGCATAGGCATCAGCTGAATCATCAGACTTGTGAGGGTGGAGCCTCCACCCACTCTCCCTATAGTAAACAGTTAATTATGGTAATGCTTTAAATAAATTAGAACAGAAGAGTGCGGGGAGTCAAAGCAAACATCAAACGTCACATCACGCTGCAAAATAAAACGGCAAGATCAACATTTTATTTCAAGAGCATAATCTCACAAATTATTGACTTCTTGTTCAAAACACACAAAATCCAAATATGTCCACTTAAAATGATTTGACTTCACAAAGCCAGCTCGAACTCCCAATGCAATTTTTAAAACCATGAACTTCCATTTTCATCCCCATCTCCCATTCTGTTTACATAGAACTTGACACACACAAGCACAATTTGGCATTTAGAAACTTCAATCGTTTGACCCAAACAGAAATGTGTTCATGTAATAATGATGTCGTGTCACACAATTTTTAAACTAGGTGCTTAAAAACAAGTAAATGGAAAAAAAAAAGTGAAATCAATCCAATCACTCATGACAGTCCCAAGTAAAAAAAAAAAAACAAAGCAAATAACTACTACAACTTGAGAACAATTGAAACTATAAAAAGTAAAAAGGTATGAGTGGAGGAGGAAATCAGGGCAACTGAACAGCGGGAAGGTGTTCAATACAGAGCTTTTCGCCCTGTCGAGGAATGCATGTCACAAAAATGAAGAGGTTGCTAGGCGAAGGACAACTCAAAATGATGGTATATTCAAAGCTTTGGCAATTAAGGCAAAACAAATATGAAGACTTGATCAACTGTGCAATGGCATGATTGAGAGAATCATGACATACTTTATCTGACAGGACATTAAACTTCCTCACAGATGTTCAATAGAGAGACAATGTTCATTCAGAAACACATCAACATTTTGCAAATTGCTAAAAAAATCTAGCTTGGGACCAGAGCCTTATTTATTTGACAGTATGTTTGTGATTTTAATTTTGTTTATTCTGTTTTAAACCGCCTTTAATGTTTTTTTTCATGGCTGTAATGTATTTTCTGGCCACATGGGGGCAGCAAAACATTCACATATCACCTTTAATGTTGCTATTAGAAAACTGTTAGCATACAGTTTCTTCTGGCCTCCTGTTAAACATGTATCTAATAGTCACTCTTTTAGTTCTACATCTGGTCCCTACCAAGTCCTGGCTGGCTTTTTAGCAGCAAATGGCTCCAATATGTTCATCAGTTAGTTGCTAACTGAGTCCGTCTGGTGTTGTGTTGAGTAGGTAGAGTACAGTCAGTGGGATTAGTGTGTTTTTTTTTTGTTCTTTAACTAAAAACAACGCTGTGAGTGAACAAAAACATTAAGTCGTGGGCTGGACAGAAACAATGAGCTGAAACTCTAGAAAGCTCTGTTGAGCTGAGGAGAGCTGCAGATTCTGGTCACAATTCTCTGTAGGTTCATTACTACGAGCAACCCTTTTCAAATCGATTTCTTATTGTCATTTGATACTTTGCTGTTATAAACATGGCAATTATAGTAGATTCAAAGACACAGTGAGGTTAAAAAAAATAATCAAGGTTCTACTTCTGTGTCCTTGAGTCAATTATAAGTTATATAATTATATATAATATCTCATTATATGCCAAATAGATTATTTTTTATTATTATCTTTACATCAAATTCTCTTTCCTGTCTCTTCCTGTAAAACATTAGAAATTTTTTTGATGACTCATTTTAAACTCTGAGTCAAATGAGATTTAGGGGCGACTAGATAACCCTGCTAATCATAAAACCACACCTAACCATTAGCCAATATGTCTTGGATACTAGGGCAGCATCAATAGGATGTGTGTTTTCATATCAGTTATTTTCAAAGAATGTGACTGAGCCCCACACGATCGGTTTCACGTGCCAGTTTGTTGTAGAGGATTGAAAGTAAACCCAAAGAACAAATATCATTTGTTCACAAAGACAGATGAATGGAGAGATTGGATCGGGTGTGACGTGACGACTTCTCTGATCTTTTATTTTCTCATCTCTCCAACATTAATTTGAACTTCGTTTTCCATCCAAATCATTCCCCAGCAAACATTTTACAGTTACAGTTAAACTAACAAACACTACATCTGTAAGCTAAATGGAAACTGGACCAATCAGTCTATAGTAATAAACTCTACATGCCAGTTCTAGTAAAAGATTATTAGTACTACTGCTTACTCAGATGACAGAAATTAAGTTGTTTAAAAAAAAAAAAAAAAAAAAAAAAAAAAAAAAAAAAAAAGCACAATAAAAACATGAACAAGTTAGTCAGGAAAACAGAAGAGCTGTTGAGTATCTAGTCTACCCGACTGACAAAATGTTAAAAACGTGTTTTCATTGACAAGATTGTATTCAATGTTTCAAACAGCAACTCCTACAGCAACTTTTTTGGTCAGACCAGGATCGTTCATCAAGCCTGATTACTAACTTCAAAGCCTGCATCCTGTTCGAGCATTTCCTCCGTATCACCTGTATCTCCTGTATCTCCTGGTTGCTCGACGGTCGTCGTGTCTGTTTCATGCTTCTGTTCTACAGACTCTCCATGTTCCTCCTCAACAGCGGACGAGCTGTCGAGCTGAGTTTCACTTCTGGCTTTATTTTTGTTGACTGAACCTTTAGGGCGCCCCCTTTTTTTCCGCGGAGTGTCTGCTTCATTTTTTGGAGTACTTGGGGGGCGGCCCCTTTTTCTTGGGGATCCATCACTGCGTGGTGACGACGCAGTGGTAGGCAAACTTTTACGCAAGTGAGCGCCTTTCTTGGACGCCGACTTGCGAGGCCGTCCACGGCTTCGTCGAGGGGCTGATGGAACTCCCTCTGGAGGATCGACGCGAGGGTATTTCCTTGGTCTTCCCAGAGGCTTCCACACTTTGGGCTTTTTCAGTTCCTCAGGTGATGGCAAAGGGTACTTCCTTGGCCGTCCCCTTTTAGCTGGTTGTTTTCTTGGACGACCACGCTTCCCTCTTGCTGGGATGTGTACTCTCCGGGGCCGGCCTACCTTACCGTGCACCTTATATGCAGGGGGTTTCTTGTTTAAAGAGCCCTTAGGTCGACCTCTTCCCCTCTTAACCAGCTGGGAACCATCTGTGATATTTTTTCTTGGCCTTCCCCTCCCTCTCCGTGTTACCTTTGAGATGCTATTTGATGTCTCCTGTGTCAACTCTCTGGTGTTATTCACCTCCACCTTTCTGAGCCTACCTCTCCCCCTTTTCATTGAGTTTAGGCTTTTATCAACATCCGTCTCCTCCTCGCTGCTCTCCTCTTTCTCTAGCCTTTTAGTGAGAGAGCCTTTAGGTCGACCTCTTTTTCTAGGTGTTACAGAACTGCCTTCATCCTCTCCACCACTTGTTAAACTTTCCAACGTGCGCTTTGTGGATCCTTTTGGGCGACCCCTCCCTGGTTTTGGTGTATCAGAGCCACCATTCGGCAAGTCTTCATCATCGACCTTGTCATGGGTGCTTTTGTCAAGAGACTTTTTTGGCCTGCCTCTTTTCTTAGGAGAATGGTCTGTAATAAGACTGTCTTTGTTATTGACCTGGTTCTTGGACCCTTTCGGCCTCCCTGGACGCCTGGGAGTTTGTACAGAATTATCAGTATCATCTCCCGATCCTTGCTGTTCTGTTTGTTTTGAGAGTCTTGGACGCCCTCTTCCTCTGTGTGGCTGCGGGGTCCCACCGTTAGAGATGCCTGAAACCAGCTCCATTAGGTTAACGTCCGTAACACAAACTTTAAGCTTCTTTGAACCTTGTGGCCTTCCCCTTCCTCTTTTAGGTGGACTATTGTTGGACATGTCCATGCTGGATTCTCCACCATTGCTCCCAGCATCTCCTTGTTCTGCCTCAGCATTACTTATTTCTTCTTCCATACTGCTGCCGTCAGCCTGCACTGCTTCTGTTGGGTTTCCACCTGGAAAATTAATATTGAAAAATTACAGTTAATGTTTAACTCACAATCACCTGTTATTAGGATGCACCGATCCGATATTGGTATCATATTGGTCCTGATATTGAAGAAAATTCTAGATCAATTATCAGTCCATATCGTCCGACCTATTCAGTCTAATTCAGTGCTGTACGCCTACATTGCTTTCGGCTATCTGGAACTTTTTCACACTACCTCACCAACCCAATGGCTACTTGCAATACCTGTGCAATAAATGTTCTGAGAGGCGGTGGAAAAACCTCCAAGTTATAACACAACCAACTTAATCAAGCAATTAATCATCACCTACAGAAATTTCACGCCAGAGAGCATGCAGAGTTCACTGAACTGAGTAAACAAAACAGAGGTGGTATGAAGCAGCTAACTTTGAAGGAGATGAAGGAAAGAGGTGAACATTTTATTTAATTGCATTATACTTATTATTTTGAAGAAGAAATTAATAATGAACAAAATAATTGGCAGTAACAGCCTTAGTTTTAACAAGCCGGGCTGAGTTTGTGTAGGACCTAAATTAAGTGATATGTACATAAATAACTAGAAAAATGTTTTTAAAACATGAAAAAAAAAATCTAGTTTAGAGTCTTGCTAAAAAAGAGTGAGCATGTTTTTGTGGCAGCATTACTCATATCATATGTCATATTAATCAACAAAAAGGGGGAAAAAAGTGTTTCATATCCATTACAGACATGATACAATTTTCCATTCTTGACCTGTGAATTAAGAGAATATAGAGCATAGCAACAATGCAAAGCTTTGCATCCATTGCAATGATGAAACAATGATGAAATGATATGCAATGTTAAATTACAAAAGTGACACATTTTAAAATGTGCGTGTCAAATCTACTTATCATATGCATATATTATGTAACTGTAGATATTCACTTCATTTATTCCCTCTGATTTGCTATTGTTATTTATATTTTAATTCCTTATATTGATTATAAAGGCTGATTAATTCATAACAGCTTTAAGAACATTGAAGAAAAACTATTACTATTGATATTTCATGTTTGGTAGAATATTACTACTTACTATTTTTTTAAAAGCAGAGGGAACAAATATAATGCACATAAAGTGCAGAGTAAGACAACATGCACGTGTGTGTGCGCGCATATATATATACACTACCGTTCAAAAGTTTGGGGTCACCCAAACAATTTTGTGTTTTCCATGAAAAGTCACACTTTTCACCACCATACGTTGTGAAATGAATAGAAAATAGAGTCAAGACATTGACAAGGTTAGAAATAATGATTTGTATTTGAAATAAATAAGATTTTAAATCAAACTTTGCTTTCGTCAAAGAATCCTCCATTTGCAGCAATTACAGCATTGCAGACCTTTGGCATTCTAGCTGTTAATTTGTTGAGGTAATCTGGAGAAATTGCACCCCACGCTTCCAGAAGCAGCTCCCACAAGTTGGATTGGTTGGATGGGCACTTCTTGCGTACCATACGGTCAAGCTGCTCCCACAACAGCTCAATGGGGTTCAGATCTGGTGACTGCGCTGGCCACTCCATCACCGATAGAATACCAGCTGCCTGCTTCTGCTCTAAATAGTTCTTGCACAATTTGGAGGTGTGTTTAGGGTCATTGTCCTGTTGTAGGATGAAATTGGCTCCAATCAAGCGCTGTCCACTGGGTATGGCATGGCGTTGCAAAATGGAGTGATAGCCTTCCTTATTCAGAATCCCTTTTACCCTGTACAAATCTCCCACCTTACCAGCACCAAAGCAAGCCCAGACCATCACATTACCTCCACCATGCTTAACAGATGGCGTCAGGCATTCTTCCAGCATCTTTTCATTTGTTCTGCGTCTCACAAACATTCTTCTTTGTGATCCAAACATCTCAAACTTAGATTCATCCGTCCACAACACTTTTTTCCAGTCTTCCTCTGTCCAATGTCTGTGTTCTTTTGCCCATCTTAATCTTTTTCTTTTATTGTCCAGTCTCAGATATGGCTTTTTCTTTGCCACTCTGCCCTGAAGCCCAGAATCCCGCAGCCGCCTCTTCACTGTAGATGTTGACACTGGTGTTTTGCGGGTACTATTTAATGAAGATGCCAGTTGGGGACCTGTGAGGCGTCTGTTTCTCAAACTAGAGACTCTAAGGTACTTGTCTTCTTGCTCAGTTGTGCAACGCGGCCTCCCACTTCTTTTTCTACTCTGGTTAGAGCCTGTTTGTGCTGTCCTCTGAAGGGAGTAGTACACACCGTTGTAGGAAATCTTCAATTTCTTAGCAATTTCTCGAATGGAATAGCCTTCATTTCTAAGAACAAGAATAGACTGTCGAATTTCAGATGAAAGTTCTCTTTTTCTGGCCATTTTGAGCGTTTAATTGACCCCACAAATGTGATGCTCCAGAAACTCAATCTGCTCAAAGGAAGGTCAGTTTTGTAGCTTCTGTAACGAGCTAAACTGTTTTCAAATATGTGAACATGATTGCACAAGGGTTTTCTAATCATCAATTAACCTTCTGAGCCAATGAGCAAACACATTGTACCATTAGAACACTGGAGTGATAGTTGCTGGAAATGGGCCTCTATACACCTATGTAGATATTGCACCAAAAACCAGACATTTGCAGCTAGAATAGTCATTTACCACATTAGCAATGTATAGAGTGTATTTCTTTAAAGTAAAGACTAGTTTAAAGTTATCTTCATTGAAAAGTACAGTGCTTTTCCTTCAAAAATAAGGACATTTCAATGTGACCCCAAACTTTTGAACGGTAGTGTATATATATATATATATATATATATATATATATATATATATATATATATATATATATATGTATGATGCACTGTCGGCACTGTCTATTTTTTGGACTTGAAATGGTGGGAAGGTGCACCGACAGTCGAAACCATCAATAACACAGTTAATATCGCTGCATGCAAATGTTGAGCACTCTGTGCTCCATAGCTGCATTCTTACACAAGAAAAACACGCGGGAATAATTTTTAAAAACTACAAGAGCCACTTATATATTCACTTGGACTCATTTATTCCCTCTGATTTGCTATTATTATATATGGTAATTCTATATTTTAATTTCTTATATTAATTATAATAAAGGCTGACTCACTCATAACAGCTTAAAACGTTCTCCATTAGAGAAAAACTATTACTATTGATATTTCATGTTTGGATAGCAAATTAAATGATATTACTACTTATTTTTTTTAAAAAGCAGAGGGAACAAATATAATGCACACAATTAACCAAGTGTGCAGAGTAAGACAACATGCCGTGCATATATATATATATTTACGAAGTTACATTAATAAATGCTTTACGTCACATATTTAAATTTGTGAGTTTCTGCTCGGCTCTGTCTATTTTCTGGACTAGAGTCTTGCCATGGCGGGAAGGTGCACCAACAGTCGAGGCCATCAATAACATGCACAGTTAATATCGCTGCATGCAAACGGTGAGCACTCTGTGCTCCCTAGCTGCATTTTTACACAAGAAAAACACGCGGGAATAATTTTTAAAAATCACAAGAGCCACGTGCATTCTCAGCTGTAACTATAAAGCGACACATGCACACAGATTTAAGGCCTGAGACAGCCGTGTGTGTAGAGCGGTTGTTTTCCAGGTGATAGTCAGCTTCAAAATCGATAGCGATGGAAAGAGTGGCGTGAGGCGGATCAAACAGTGCAGACAGCAGAGTGTATATCTCACCTTCAACTAATCCTCGGCACGATTTTCAGCCTAGTTTCCAGTGAATTGTGGATTCCTCGTGCAGCTTGTGCAGTAAAAGTGCGCGTTTATTGTTACTGTGATGGCGGTTTAAATTTGCAATCACTTCCGGGTGTCCGTGACATTTAGGAAGCTCTGAAGGAAACCGCAGCGCTGACTTTCAGTTCCGCCTCAGCATCTCTGACATTCAGGATGTATCTCCTTCTTTCTTCTCTAACCGTTTAATCTGCAGACCTACATCACCAACTCCATTCCCTCGGGTCTGATTTTATTGTATTATATTACTTAATTTCACTTTTTAGATAATCTTCATGTTGGTGTGTGTAGTAATTAGTTTTTTACATACTGAAATGCCAAAGCCTATCAAGACTATACTTTTCTTGTACTTATGTGGAATCAGTAAATTATAACACTTATGTTAAGAGTTAACCAAACAGGCATCACTCCCAACATGTAACTTGATGCAGTGCTTCAAATAAAACTTCCAACATCATGTCTTGTAGCAGGATATATTGAGGAAACCTGTACAGAACTATCTGCAGTAAAAACGTAAATAAAATGTAATTTCTCTGTTTGGTACAAATAGTAACAATCAGTGGAAGATTTTGTAGTGAGTTAAATCAAAATTCTTCAATACTTGTTCTGTAACGGTATTTTTAAAACCTGTCGCTGTTTCATCATCTCATATATGTTACTTTTTACCTGGTGTTCTATCTTACTCAGGATAGGAGATAAAAGTGTGCTTCCATAAGTCCTTGTAGTCCTCCTCCTCCACAATGTGACCACTGTAGTTTGAAAAATCTATCTGGAATAAGCACAGACATACAGTGAGAAATGTAGAGAAGCTCCTCTCGGTTCTTCGAGGCTCATTATGAGCTCTGATCGGTTTCACAGTGTGAAATTATTGTTAAATTGTGTATGAGCTGCCTTTATAACCAGCATCTGAGCAGGAGAAAGAAAGGTGCATCAACTCTGTGTAATGCTGGCTTGTTTAAACATATTTTTAGAAGCAAACTACAGCAGCAGATAAATTACAATATTTGTAATCTATATATAATATAATATTTATAATGTAAAGTAGTGGTAGTAGTGAAGATTATTTTCATCATTTAATGTTCTTAATAATTTTAATTACATGCTGTACTTTGCTGCCACCTCAATCAAGCACCGTGACTGTCCTCCTACAGACTCATTTGTTAAGTGTCAGTAATTATTGGACAGTCGGGATATCATGAACACAGGTCTTTTTAATTTATTTGAACATGCTCTATTTATTTTCGGCGTAAACCTAATTCATAAACACATTCTCATAAATATAACTGTTTCATCTATATATTCAGGTACAGGAGCATGAGTTTGACGTTCTTCTAGCTGGTAGATTATAAAACAACTTTTGTGTTTGAGGAAGGAAATGTTTGAGTCACCAGTTTTTCACCATAATGCATTATATACATTATACATTATTTTGGTGTCATATTCATGTCAGTCCAGGTTAGTTGTGTATGTGCATGACACAACAACATTCAGATTATCATGAGACAAGGGGTGGCTGGTTTTCCAGTTTTTATATATTTGGATTAGATCAAGATCAGAACTTTTTGAGTAAGAACTGACACATTCTTTTACAAATAAAAGTTTAATTCATAAGCAATAAGATACAGTCAGCCCGCTGACTTTATGATTCTTCTCTACTTGTGGTACTATTATACTTTGCTTTGTTGGTAACGTTGTTACCATTACCCATAATTGCCACTAGAGGCCACTAAGGTGACTGTGGTTCTGCAAAAGTTACAGAGCTGAGCTTTAAGTTAAAAGTCTAAAATCGAGTTGAATGGATGTTTAATTAATGAGCATTAAGTAAATATTAATACTTTAAAAATCTTTAGCCTACTGCTGTATATCCATTATACATGAAAGTCCTGAATAGTGTTATAGATCATTATTATGATAGTGGAAACTCATCATCTTATCTGTCCTCCTTCAGTATCAGTTTTAGGTGAGTTTATTCCACATTATCTCATTGTTTTAGCTCCCTCGTGTCTTTGCTGGGCCTCTCCGCAGAGGGGAACCATATTGACAATGGAAGAAAAGACATGAGGAAAAAAGGCTGGAGGAAAAAAAAGCAAATTAGAGAGAGGCAGATTATGTTGCACAGAGTAGTTGGATAAGGGGGTGGAGTATGAGGTAAGGGCAGATTGATGAGGTCAGCATCAATAAGGAGAGGAAGAATGCAAGAGAAGAAAGAAATATGCAAATTGTGTTTATATGTGTGAGGAGGGGAGAGACAGGGACAGAGAGACAGAGAGCGAGAAGATGTCAGTTCAAAAAAGGGAGAGAGAAAATGACAGACGTGGCCGGAGGAAAGGAAAGGAGCGTTTGAGAAAGACAACCCCTGAGAGACTGCGCGCTGAACCCGCTGCCCCGTCTCAGCCCTCCTCCTCCCCCCTCCCTCCCTGTGTGCTTCGCCATGGTTACCAGACAGGGCTCCCAATGCAGCCAGTTAATGTGTTTTTCAGCGGCAGGAGCGAGCTGGGTACTAATGTGTCTCAGTCTGTCTCCTGCACAATCAATGTCAACTGTCCTGGGATGCACAAACACATGGAGGGCTGAGAGCCAGGGAACACTGAGCCACCCTGGCCGAGTGTCAGGGCGAGAGGCTCAAAGAGGACCACGTCACTTTCATTTCACTTTCATTTGTCACCTGAAAACTGCCGCCTACGGCGCCTCGTTAAGTTGTCAGAGAAGAAATGTGACAGGGAGGAAGTTTTATTTATGTTTCTCCTGATATCACATGTTGATCATTAATACATTGATCTGAAATGTTTATCTCGCATTCAGCTCCTGACTGGGTGAGCAGAAATGTAGCCCACGCTGCTGATGTGCCACAAAAACTGATTATGTTTTTAAAATTTCTTTTGTGCCCTCGTCAGTATTTATTGGATTGACAACAAAACAATCTTTCACCATTGTCTGAATTTTATTGTCAGATTTTCAGCTCATCAAAAACAGAACAAAGTACAAATCATTCATCCATATAATTATGAAAATTCAGAGCTGCGACAACCGCATGAAAAATTAATCGACTGACAGACAATTAATCAGCAACTCTTTTAATAATCAATTAATCATTTAGATTTTTTCTGATTCTAGCTTTTTAGTTTTGATCATTTGATGCTTTCCTTTATCTTACAGTAATCAAAATATTTTTAGTTTTAAACATTCATTCACACAAACTAACAGGATTTTTCATTATTTTCTCACATTTCATTAATAACGACAATGTTGGTTAGTTGCAGCTCTATGAAATAGAGAAATGCACTGGGGTTTTTTTCAGTCTAACAATAACAAATATTTTCAGCATCACAGTGATAACACTTGGCTTTGTTTCTGTAGCTATCAAAGTGCTCTCTGTCTCTTGACGACAGGTCTTGGACGTTGTAATTTTCGGTGTCTGTGAACACATTTATAAATCCCATGTGATTTATATATCGGGGTCATGAACCTTGGCTGTCTTTTTATTGAACCGTGTAAGTGCTCGGCACACAAAGCTGGCCAAAAGGTACTGCCCCCTCCAGAGAAGCACGTTGTCTTGTCTTGGCTTTCCATGACATCTGGAAAGTTTGGGGAATTCTCTCCAGATGAGTTCATGCAGTCGAAATCATTTTATTCTACAAACGCTCTGCAGATTTACTCTGATCTGTGATACACTTCTGACGTCTGTGATAATCTCATGATTTACACAATAAGTCTGGTGTTATAACATGTTTTCTCTCAGTATAGACAGGAGATGTTGTAGCCTCCAGATGTAGCTGCATGCAGCTTTGTTCCCAAGGACCTCACCTGTGACCTTTCATATCATCACAGGTTAAGGGTCTCAGGGACAATGGAGCACACCGACAGACACTGCTGGTCTGAAGAGGCAGCAGCTGACGTCAGCTGCTCAGTCAGTCTTGTCCAAAATCCAGACATAAAATTTAGAATAAAGAAATATATTTCTGTGACGCATGTTAAGTATGCATGGTATTTAGAAAGTACGCATGCCATTATTTAAGCCCAGTAAGATTACCTTTAAACTAGTATTAACTAGTGACAGATGTAGCATACTATGACAAAAATAGACTATAAAATAAGAGACAGTATATGTACGTCATATTGGATGGTTACCGTTTTTTATCGACGCCGATGCAGAAATGTTTCGTCTTGACACGTCTGAACAAAATGGCCTGGACCTCATCCTGCAGAGAGAAAAAGATTTAGTTAGAGTACGTTGTTGAACATATACGTATCAATTCCCGCAGCCGTATTTATTCGTTCATTTCATTGTCAGGGCCCGTTTACTGTCTTTCCTCCTGACATAGCCAGCGCCTGTTTGTCAGTGCAGGTCTGTGCAGTAAGATGTTCAAACAAAATGCCCCCTGCTGGCAGACAGACAGACAAAGCATTCGAGGACACATACGCAGAGGAAAATCCTCGAATTTAATGTATAAATCGGGATTTGCATATGGGATGAACATACTGCCGCCTGGCCTGCGTGAGCGTTAAGCTCCAACAGAGCGGTCATACAGTTCATATAGACACAGACACTCGACTCTTTGCTTGTGCACATGCATGAAACATCCACAGACAGCTGTGCCTGGAGCCGCAGACAACACTGTCGTCTTATATTTCCTACAGGCCTTGTGATCTCACAGGATTATGCAATCACTCCCCCATGACAAAGATGCTCAGCCTTGAGGGAGTTACACTGATTTACTCTTCCCCAGACAAAATAAATGTCATACAAGCCTGACACTGCAGATGCCACATGCGGAATAAGAGTCCAAACAACTGGTACACAGTTTAAAAGCTCCATTTGCATCGCGTTAGTCTGTGCGGACTGTAGCTTTGTCGTCTGCCAACAATCCAGAACACATCCCCAACTTACAAAATCTGTCTGTGGCCAGGTGCACACACATGCAGGCAAACATGCGACTCCACAAAGGCACACAGAACACGAAGCCTTTTGCTGCCAGTGTGAGAAATTAGACTGCCTCTGTTTCCTCTTTGTCTCCGTGCTTTGAGATATTTTCCTCTGTCCCAGTTTTATGAGCTCCTCTGCTGCTCTCAAAAGCACGAGAGAGACAAAGACCGGAGGATGAAAACCAGAAGCGAGACAGAGGATGAAGTGAAATATTGTCTAATAAAAATTACCTGTTTTAAAAAGAACGAACATGAAGGTGGACACAAATGAAGGGAAGATGGCGGGCAGACGTGGTCAGACGAATTGTCTGTCTCGATTTGTTAGCCGGCCCGTTTGAGTCATTCTGAACTCACCATTTGCCTTCCCCTGGCGTTCCTAGCATAAACACACATACACACACATCTGTACACATGTCCGCATGCACATGCATACAACAAGTGCATGCACATAAAACAGGTACGCGTGCACACACTCAACAAAACGCTTTCTTTCGATGAGTTATTGATCCGTTTTCCCCTTCAGAGGAAAAAAACCCAACAATTAATCCAGTGGTAAAGAAAATAACGCTTGACAAAAACTATCCTGCCCCATCTTCACAG
This sequence comes from Nibea coibor, assembly GCA_023373845.1. Lineage (NCBI taxonomy): Eukaryota > Metazoa > Chordata > Actinopteri > Sciaenidae > Nibea > Nibea coibor. The sequence goes on from CM041735.1 coordinate 4,687,334, forward strand.
GCTTCCTTTTCTCTGAGCGCTGTACGCGGCGGCGGACAGAACAGCTATTCCCCTCTCGCTACCCCTCCATCTCTCGCTCTCCTCTTTTTGTCTCTCTTATTCTATCCCTCTCTCAGGCGCTGTCTCTGGCTCTGTTTTGTGCCTGTTTCCCTCTGCCAAGTCACATCACTAATTCTCCAGGCGATTAGAGTCCGAGCAGGCAATGTCTATGAGGCAGGTACGCTACACAGACAGACACACACACACACACATACACACACAGTAAAACACACAGATTGCATTGATTCCATTATCTGGTGCTGTACCAACACCCCCACTTTCCCCAACCCCCAACAACCACCAACAGTGCCTCCATCTATGACCCTCTCCTTTCATAAATCTGTGTCACCTACATACATCACACACAAACACATGCACGTACGCACGCACACACACTCAGACACTTATGCAAGCATGCAGTATCTCCAGATATCGCTCTTTCTTCTCTTGCCTCAACACTCTCTATCACTCTGTCCCCGCCTCCCCCTGCTCTGTCTCAGCCCTTCCCCTCATTTTTATCCTTCCCTCTTCGTTTCTCTCCCCCTCTCCCTCGTTCTCCCTCTCTCTCTCTCTCTAACCCCTTACATTTTTTCCAGGCGTGACGTCCCGTCTTGCCCATCTTGCAGTCTACGTTCACACGATGCTCTGTCTCTAAATGGGTGTCTATTACTCTGTTTGTTTGTGTGTGCTTGAACTTGCTATGTTCGTGCATCTGGAGGAGAGAGAGTGGAGTGTTCGAAAGGGAGGCGCGTGTGTGAGGTGCATGTCCTTGTGCACCGCTGTGCACACATGCATCTGTGTGAGAGGGAGTGAGAGTGTGTGTGTGTGTGTGTGAGGAAGGGAGGGAACGGGGTGGTGGAGGGGGCTCACAGACGGAGGCTGTGGATTTTACACAGCACGAGGATCAAAGCCACAGCAAGCCCAAAGGTGATTAACCTCCAAGCCGTTCTGACCACAACAGTGCTGCTCTTCTTCCATATTTCATTAACAGAACAGTCTGCTATCTGCACAATTCATCACATATCAATCTATCCGCCTTTGATGCACACACTGCCAAATATCCACTATCATGTGCTGAGCGATAAGTAAGCCATCAGATCAGAAATAAAACCCGGGAGCTGAACTTTCACAGCAAAAGTCCCAAAATGACACTTAATTTGCGCAAGAATTTTAAATGTGTTGTGACAAAATCTAATTAAAAATGAAACAATCTTTAATTTCAAGTGAATGAATTTCATTTATCAAGTGATAAATTAGAATGGAATACAATAAACTGAAAGTAGATTTATCAAGAAAAAAGGGCTATTAATAGAAAAAATAACATGTATGAAATGTCAGTGTTAGATGTAAAACAAATGCAGGAACCGGCCACGTTTTATAAAATAGCGAGTAGCAGGCGGCTCTATTGTGACGGCTGTATTTCCTCTTGAGTTGGAACAAGCCGGGGAGTCGTTTCTTTGTGTGCGTACAGAAAAGAGCAGTGCAGAGATTGCTGATATATGCTCTTTTTTCCCCTCCTCGCTGGAGCACTGCAACGCAATGCGGATACTGAGTGTCTGAGCCACTAGCCAGACACACTGGGGGACAGAGGGGGGTGGGGGTGGGGTGCGGGGGAAAGAGGAGGGGGGGTGAGAGAAGGAGGAAAAAGGAGGCGGAGGCGGTAAGCAAGTTCACATACAGCCCCATGCTTCAGGACACACTGACACTAACGTCTGGGCACTTTGTCATTATCTACCATGACTACAGAGTAGAAAACTTTACTTTGGAGATTTTTATGCCAACTGAACGCACACGGAGGACTGTTTTTTTAAATGACACAAAAAACAAACAAAAACATTTTGTCATAAAATTTGTCATACTTATGTGATATGTAACTAAACTATAAAGAATTCATTGAAAATCCAAGGCTGTAACATACTGCAGTTTAAATGAAATTTTCAAACTCATGGTGGGTGGATCTAAACCTGATGTACAATATGAACAAATGTTTTACTTTACAGACTGTACAAATGCCCCAAACCACAACGAAAGTACTTGAAATGTCTCCTAAAGGTATTAATGTTCACATTCCAGCATAATGTCTGTGCATGGCATGCTAAGAAAGCACTGAAACAAACAGCTATTGATAGTTGGCTCTATACCCCATTGGACTGCACCAAATAACAAATCAAAGAGCACTGCAGAGCAAGGTGGGTATATTGATGTCTGGATTAGCTGGACCTCGACAGCAAAACCTGATTAGTATTTCAGATGGATTAGATTTAAAGTCGGTGCAGAAACTGCTTTGCTGCTTGTTTTCCATGTCGTTATAATTATGGGCTTGAAATCTAATTTGTTGAAGGAGAAATGTTGAATTGTTTTGGATTTGATAATGGATGTGATCTCTGTCTATAGCAGTGAAAGTCAGTGCACCCCTATTGTCCATCGCTGCAACAAACAAGCCTCAGACATTTAGTAAAAGAGACCTTGTAAAATTATACTCCATCACACCTAAATAAAAATAGACTACATCTAACAAATAGAATTTACTATAGCCCTAAAACTCTTTGACATCCTTTCCTTTGTTACTTTGTCATGTTAAATATGAATTATACTTCTAAAAATAGTTGAACCTTTCAGTGTCTCTCTGTGCTTTTTCAGGTTAGTCTTCATACTCACCACTTTAAGAGGTTGATGGAATTCGTGTGAAGTCTGGGTGACACCGCAGGGAAAGCTAGAAGGTTGTACAGTTATCTCCAGGCTGTTTATTATGCGAAACCATACAACCAACTACCTCACACTGCAGAGCACTGGAGCAGGGTCAGCACTGGAGTCTCTCTTCTTCATCATCTTCTTCCATTCAGTCTTCAGTACTTCTATCTGTCTAACAGTTTCTGTCATCTGTCCATCCCGTCTGTCTCATCTCATTCATAATCTCACATTTATGATGTAGCTATGTTTCAGATGAACACAGTCATGATAGTTTTGTGTAAATTTGCTGAGAGCTTCATCACGTGAATTAGAGAGTATGTTTTGTCTTCTTCCAAAATAACTCATATTCAAAAACTTGGTCTGTGGCTGTGAGACTAATGCTGAGTGTTATGACCCTGTTGGAAGTGAATAAAGGCAGAGACTGGCTAACTAACTGCACTCTCTGCATTTTTGTGGACTTGTCTCCCTCTTGTGGGTAGACGCAGTACACAACCCCCCCACCCCCACCCCCACCCCCCACTTGAGGCCAAGGCAGATATTCACTGTCTCTGAATACAAAGACAAGCACTTAACCTGCAGTTGCTTACTGTAGGCGTCTGCCTGACCTACTTCTGCAAGTGGAGCTGCTGGAATCTTCCTTATCCTCAAAGACTCGATTCAGCACTACTGAGCACACTTCATTGTCATTCTGAGGTTAAACCGAACCAATACTTAGATTCCAGTACGAGGAGATACATTTCTCTTTTGTTGTGTGGATTCTTTACTTGACTATTGTAGTGAACTAACTCTTATTACGATGAAAGCTGCATTTCTTTCTCATCATTGATAAACCTGTTGTGCAACCAATACTCTAAAACTGACCTGTTTGTTGTCATATAACATGAGGAAAAGGATGGAAGGAAGGGAGATCTTCACGATGGAGAATTGAAACAGCAAATGTTTAGCTTGAAACAATGATTAATGAACATTTTCTGGTGATGGACAAATCGATGAACCTACTTACAGCTCTGTAACATTTATGCTTGCTTTAACTTGTGTTGAACATCTATTTTGATGGTGCTAAAGCTTTTGACAATTTGTCACATTTGTCAGATATCTCTATCCTTACAGCTCATTTAGTTAAGGTGTCACCATGTAACCATGCTTTTGCACCACCATCTTGAATACAAATGCTTCTATTAAAGCAATTGCCTTTTAACAAATGAAAATTGGGACAGTTCATTTGTATCTCTTACTGTAACTGCAAAGTAATTTTAATTCTATAATTTAGTCTGCTACAGTATCATGTATCTATCATGTTTATGTTTATCCCCTGTATTGTGTACTGTGTCTCAATTCAATATCATCTTTGTTCCTTTTTATGTCTTATGTAGAGCACTATGAATGGCCTTGTTGCGATTTATGTGCGTGTGAATCACTCTTATAAAACAGGTCCCTGGTTCATTCGCAGCATTCTGACACATTAACCCAAAACTGGTTTTGCATGTCATCTCCTTCTACTTCTCCTTCTCCATCCACTGTGATTATCAAACAAACGTGAATATATCCTTCACTTAACTTTAAAAGGCAAAAGTGACCTTCTGGGTGTGAATTATCATCAAGTGCAATAGAATAGCAGCTGTAGTGAGCAACATGTCACTGCCCACAGGTCTTAATATTAACAAGGGCAAACAGTGTCATTGATGTGAAGCACCCTATAGAGTTCAGCTGCTAATGATACAGTGTTGCCTGTGGAAATGACCATTCCTCCTATCAGCCATAGAGGTTGAATATGTGCGAGTTCATGAATGAATGGAAGAATTAATGAATGAGTGACTCGATTCCTCCACGTCACATCATTTCAAATAGCATAAACACAGATAAATGTTCAATTTGAACTAGATTGTGTCCGGTTATATTTTTTAGTTTGTTTATTTACTTTTCTTCATCACAATCTCAGGAATGGTGTCACACATCTTGACACATTAATACATTATAAGCTGGCTTGCACTGTGTAATAAGGTATATTCAGGGTAATGCAGAAACTGGTGCACTGTAGAGCGGTTTTCAGTGTCACAAATAGGATCTAATGGGTGAGTAATTGGATGACAATTTGGAGTAACAGCACTATCCAGTCAATCTCTCTCATACTCCATAAATAACAGGGCACACCCACACATTCGCTAGCACATCTAGCTGAGGTGATCTCCTGCAAAAGCCGCAAATTGGCTGTTGTTAGCAGTCAATGGCTGTGTTTTGACACTCCTCCTGTGTGCCTCAAGGACTCATTGATTACTTGATAGCTGCTGCACAGCTGAGTTGCTAGGCCTCCTATTCAGCTTGGTCAATGCACCAAAAATACAACCTTGAAGTCTTGGACGATTGGAGCCTCACTGACAAAGCTGGGTTCAAACACAAAAGTGGTATACCCCCAATTCCTCAAAAGGTAGCTCTCTCTCTGTGGCCTGCCAGGACGATAACTGCATATTAATATGCAGTGCATAGCACAGGTAGATGTGTGCAAGATGATGAATGTCTGGGTTGGGTGTTGTTTAACTACATTACAGAGATAAAAGCCATTTGTAATCACTCTCAACTTGTAATTGTACTAAAGATTCAACATTTAACCATTATCAAATGAAAAATGAGCCAACTAAGTGTTAACTTCAAAAGATACAGTGGCTCCATATGCTTAATAGAGATATAGAGATAGTTTTTTTTTTTATTATTGGCCAGCTTCCAAATGCGAACCCATTCACTTCGCCTCTCTCCACTGCCCTCTGCCATGCTAAAAGCCCAACCTCCGCCTACCCTTCATTTTCTTTCTTTGGCCGCCCTCCCGCCTCTCTACGTGCCTCTTATTTGTCCTTCATCACCGAACATTTGAGGCCTCAAAATCTTTTACAACTTTTTTTTTTCTAAGACAATCTCTCCGTTCATACCAACTAAGTCTCCCCCCTTGATCCCCTGGATTCTGCTCCTCCCCTTTTTAAACCTCTCTCACTGTCTCATTCGCAGTCGGATCACGCATGAATGCGGCATGGTTGTGCCAATGCCAGCTCTTTGCCAATCTGCCTGGGTGTGTTTGAGTGCCAATGTGAGTCTGGTGGGAAGCCCCTGCACTGGAGGCCAGAGTGGTGTTTAAGGCCGAAACCCCGGGTTGGTGTTGGGTCAGGTGAAGCTTTGTGGGGATTATAGCTCGGCCTCTTGAGAGAGCGAAAAACAAATTAATCATGTTGAGCCAAAGTTTATATTTAAGTACACCAAAAATCACCAAAATATAATGAGCTGAACATTGTGGAAAACTAGTCCTAACTAGTTTAATCCTGAAGATACAGTCACATAATCAATTATGACAATATTGTGGTCTCCAAAGTTTTTGGTGATATAAACATTTGGCCCAAGACTAACAAAATAATGCCATAGCTGAGCTAAAACAAAAATCTGGCAAAAAAAAGGTCATGAGAAGAAGTGTTAGTGTTGCAACAGTGTTGAAAAAACATTTGATGCTAAGGAGAACTAAATATATGTATTTTCAATAATGTCAGCCAAAAATGCTCTGTTGTTTGTAAATTACAAGTGGCTAATGTCCAAAAAAAGCTATTTATAGCCAGTTGCTTAGAACAGTGTTCATGTAAACCTCTCAAATTCAATTTAGCAGTACTTCAGTTTGTTCATTTAATCTAAACTGTTGTTATCACATCCAATAATGACTCTGGGAATATGGATTATCATGCACATAATCAGCAACAGCTGAGAAAATACAGAGTGATAACATATTGTCTGTCCATTATCACTGCTAAAATAATTAAAGCTTTATTTTAAGGGAATATTCACTGCATATATTTTATTAAATTATATATATTATAATATAATATTATTTTATTAATTAAAAATCTCTTTTTCAAGGGAGTCCTGGCGTAGTGCTGGTTTGGTATGAAAACTGAATCTGTGCCAGACTTCAAAATCTCTACAAATGTTCTCTTCTTCTCATTTTATGCTTTTAATAATTTTGATTAATCTACTGAACAGATAGATGAGAAATGTAATAACATAACATAATAATATACCATAAAGAAAAAAAAAATAAATATATATATATATAAAAAATATATATATATATATATATATATATATATATATATATATATATATATATATATATATATATATATATATATATATATATATATATATATATATAAAAATATATATACTTTATGTTCTTTATTCTTTATGTCTTTATATATTTCTACAGAAATACTTCAGATTATCAACCTGGAAACAAACCAGTTTAGAAATTGTATTATGGGGTTGCATGGTGTTTTTCAAAGCACTCAATCTCAAGATTTTGACAATTGGTGACTTTAAAACAATCTGAACATTTTGTTCTTTAAACTTAAAAAATGATTTCTAAAATACATGAAATTTGTCAGCACTGGACCTCATAGTATTTTCCATGAGCAACATGACCAAAAAAAGAAAGGAAAAACTGATCGACTAACTGGAGTGATAAATAATGGGAGAGAAAATCTGCCTCACAACAAGATATTTCTGTCAAATTACAAAAAAAAAGCACACAAAACATTTAGGCTCTGCAAGATGAAATAAAGATTTTAAGTGACTCTCCACCAGTCATCGTCTTTGAGAAGTGACGCAAGAGACTATGGCACCACCCAAACAATGTAGGGGCATGGAGGAGCGAAATCTGCCCAGTGACAGCAAATAAACTGTTACCCGCAGCCATGAATCGTCTGGCAAGTGCCAGCTCAACAGGAATCCAGGCCCCAGACAGCGGTTCTTGGCTGCTGATGGTCACACTGTTCAGGTAAACATGACTGCTTCTTAATTAATAAAATTAAAAATAGAGTTACTATGTGATGGGGAAAATATAGATAGACACGACCAATAAATTAATAACTCATATTCAGCTTCCCCAGAGCCACAGCAGTGTGTGATCATTACTTTCCTGGTTCTATTTATTTATTTATTTATTTATTTTAAAAAGCAGTGACCAAAGAGAGACCAAAGAAGAAGCCTAAGAATACATGCTCGTCCACTGTCCCCCTCTAAACTAGATTTGACCCTGTGTAGTGAGGGACTTGGGCCTGAGATCGCCATTGATGCTAATGCACCTCTTCAGCCGAATGGCAGCTTGGTGCAGGGTCAGGATAAGTATCTGCTACTCACAAACCATAAATTATTAGCCCTCTCAAGATAGAATGAGATTCTGTAGTGCAATTTCTCCCAAACCCCCCTTTTTCGCTCTCCTCGTACCTTATTTACAAAGGCAGAAAACGTTACCATGGGAACACACTACCAGGCAACCTCAGTGGCTTGGCATGATGCCCAATGGTTGCTAGGGCACTGTCGTCAATGGCTATTGGATAGTGTCGGCCAGTATGTGTGTGTATGTGAGCACATGTCCTCTATGTACATGTGTCTATGAGCAGGAGGGGAGAAATTGTGTGTGTATTTGAGTGTGTGTGTGTGTGTGTGTGTGTGTGTGTTCACAAATATACACACAATACACACAGCACGTCCACACTAAAAATGTACACTTACAATTTAATGTTCTTATTCTATAATGAGGGCTTTTATATGCGTACAATATGTAATTATTTTTAATATGTACCACTTTGAATTGGTTTTCCTTTTGCTGGCTTGACTCTGTGGGTGACAAATGATGGGAGGCAGCTTTTGTTGGCTAATATACTGTAATATTTTGAGTGTGTATGTGTGTGTCAAAGAGAAAGAAGAGAAAAAAAAGAACATAATAATGTAAGCAGTTATGTGAAGTCCCAGATTTATGTTGAATAACATACATTATTTAGTCTTCTTTCAACAGGTTTGATTGTGTGATAGCTAACGATTGGGAAGTATTTATGGTGGCAGCAATATAACAATTTTGTGAACAAATTTGTGTTTTATTATGAAATAAAAAAAATAAAAGAGACAGCAGGAGACAGAAAGATTGTGAGAGAAGAAATAGAACAGACATGAAAATGTTAGTGTGTCTGTATACTTGGAGCTGATGTTCTCCATCACTAGCTCTGATCTCTCAAGCTGTTTGCTCTCGCTTTCATTTCAGTCAAATTCAAAGAGTCTTTGTTGGTGAAGGAACAGATGTTAACAAAGCATTTACCTCACAAGCAGGATCTAGTTTGAGGTTTTTCCCATGGCTCTCTTCTCACTGGAGAGCTTCTATGGTTGACCATGGCATTCCTGAAATCAGTAGAGCATCGTGCAGATTATTAGCATACCACAGGATAGGAAGGGGAACATCAATAAACAACTGAGGCATGAAGTTGGGATAAGTAAATAAATAAAGTCAGTTAGCCAGACACAACCTTATCTGGGCCTTTATCCAGGCCACACAGTCTAGTAGTGCCGGTTTCAGCAGAAACAGCCCTGGACTCAGTGTTGAAGGAATACTACGAGACAATTAAATCATAATGGACCAATCCCTGATTAGAGATGAAGCACTCGGCAGCACAAAGAACTGAATAGAAACGCGAGCATTTATGACGGAGGAAGCGTCAAATGTGGTGTGCAGAGTATGAAATAGATTAACAAAGTGGGAGATAATGGTGAAAATGAATACTGTGCCATCAACAAAGCATGAATGAGAGGGTGGTACAAAAATACATGTATAGAAGAGACGGTTAAAGTCAGTGGTGATGAATAATACATTAATAATGCTGGAAAATACAATCCGACATCATAAATTAAACAGCAGCGAGGCAAACAAATGCAATAATTATGACACTGCAACACGATGAAAGACAACAGAGACTGGAGACGTGCAGCTTTTGTGTTGGTGTATGCTCATTAATTCCCACATGTGTACGTATATATGGGTCTGCGTGTTCCTATCTGCATGCACTTAGGGAGAGCGAGTACTGCTTGTGGTGCATCTTATCTAATACCAAGAGGAAACACAGCCTCTCCCCCTTGCCTCTTTGCCTCTTTTCCCCTCTGGCCCTTTGAACTCAAGCCGCTGCTGGAGATGCAGTCCGGCTGAGGACAGCATGTCCTGAAAAGAGGTCAGAGGGCAGGAAAAACAGTCTGGTGTCATGGCAACTTGATGCCACCGACCAAAAATTTGTAGTGGCTGGTGGGGCCGTGGAAAAGGTAGGTAAATCTGTCACAGCTTACTGAAAAAGTTGTTACCAAGTTATCCACTCAGATAACTGAATTCGACATGGATCCTCAAAGGATGAAACATTTCTGTTGTTGCTACAGGCTGATGTTTCATTCTTCTGTGTTACTGTTCTCTGTCAGTACACACCGACCTGGTGTTGCAAATACTAACTAGTGCATTCTGCAGCAAAATAGAGTCCCCAGTAACCTCACTATTCACTGATATGTGGGTATCAAGTGCTAAAAACTACAGTTCACTGCTGTTTTTGGAAATAATTTAGCCTCTTTTCCCCAAAAAAAATCTATGTATGTGTGACCCATTTTTAAAAATGTACATCTTTAGAGGGAGCCAATACACGTTGGGTCTGACAGCACATGTAGGGTGGAAAGTATTATGTCGCTGTGTGAAAAATGCAGCCTCATTCATTTTGCAACAGAGGTGTGAATGCAGGGGGCTATGACTAAAACAACACAGGGCTGTCTGGCATAAAAGTTAATCAAACTTAGACAGACCACAATGTGATAATTCCAGATTACTTTATAATGTGAATGCTTCTACTATTAACCTTCCAATAAAAGATAATTAAATGCACCATTGATCATTTTTCAGTGCCTCATTAAATGACAAACTGGTGTGTGATAAGCCTTTAAAAATTACTGATTACTGAAACTGGACTTACTTAACTGCATTTCTTGGCTCACTGGTACCTGAAGCAATACTTCCCAACCTTCACATTGTGTAGGATTTAATTGTATCTAGTGCAGATTGGATCCAACTGAATACTACTTGCCTTGTAGGAGCATGTAGGAGAAACTATGGTGGTTTCCTGTGTTTGGTTTGTCCATTCTGGGCTACTGTAGAAATATGGCAGTTCAGCATGGACATTATGGCTGTGCTCCCCCGGTATATATTAAAAAGCTCATTCTAAGGTAACAAAAGCATAGCAATTCTTATTTTGAGGTGACCAAACACTAATGAAAACACACATTACTGCCATTCTTTAATATTACACACTGGACCATTAGGGTGGGATTATGTTGGTCTGAATGCTTGTTAACACATCTTATGCATAGGGATTTTGGCAACGGTAAGTATGAAATAATGTATTGCATTTATTCATACCTCTGTATTTATCGTTTTTTTAGGTTTCTGCTCTGAGCTTTTAATACCCATTCTTACATTCTTACATTTCCTTCTGTATTTCTTATGATGCAATTTTTGGAAATCCTATCAATGAACGTAGCATAGTATTGACTGACTTCATTTGCTAATTATATTCTCAAGAAATAGACAATTACTTCCACAAATGACACCTAGACTCGCATGCATCTCTGAACAATTGCTCCCAAACTCAGCTCCTCTAATTTGTTGTACTAATGACTCATTGAGTACAATTCAGCAAACCTGGGAAATGAACTGCAGCTGTAATTGTGTCGCCTGCCGCTGCCAGCCCAAGACTGCCTGTGTTTTCATCTCACTCCTGAGGTGTTGGATCAATATGGAATCCAGGTTCCTTTGTATGTCATTAGCTTGTCTGATGCTTGAGCTGAGACCTCTTCATGTTTTCAGCTTTTGAAATCTATCAGATAAAGAGAGTGTGTATTTGCAGGTGTTTGTCTACAGTGAGTGTGTGTGCGTGCATATTACCCTTGAAATCAGTTTAGGCATAAATGAGCACTTTTAGCCTTTTTCTTCCTTTGTGTATACAGTATGTGTGTGAGGCTTGTACGAGACACGCTGCATCTGTTCAAGTGCGCATATGAGGCTTGTGTGCGCATGGTGTGTGTCCTTGTGTTTGTTCAATGCGGCAGAGGGTGGAGTGGCAGATCAATAGGAAACAAATGAATTCAGATCAATATTAAGCCAGGGAGTGAAGGAGAGAGAAGGAGAGGCTGAAAGCGAGTGAGTGGGGTGATGCACCATAGAGGAGGAGGAAGGGGGGGGGGGGGGGGGTTGGTGGGTTTGCTGGAGTGATGTGTTACCAGCAGCACAGCGACTAACTGTACACTTGGGAAAGACCACTCATTTCTACAGCCCAAACCTCGGTGCTTTGAGGTCATTGATGGTTAAAATAGATGGTTAAGCGAGGTAGAGAGAAAACAGAGACACGAGAGCAGCTGTGGTGTTTTGTTTTGACTTTTTCTTTTCTGTTGTAACCTTGTTTTTAATCTCATAGAGACCATTTCCTGATTAAAGTTACATATTTATTCTCTTTATTTTATTCTGCTGTTTTTTTATTCTCTTCTGCAATGCCCTGGAAATGATTACTCTGTGTATAACTTTTAATCTAGTCTTTCCCTTTTTTCAATCCAAATTTTTTCCTTGTAATACTAATGTATAATCAACAGCCATCGTTTCTCTAATATTTCAGTAGAACACATTGTTAAACTGCCTAGATTAATCTGTTGATGACACACAGCAGCTGTAGTCACACTGAACTCTGACCTTTTTATTTCTATTCCATGCCAAAATAATACAATTTCTTCTCACCATGCATGATACGATTAAAAATCTCAGGCTAGGGAGGATTTAAATCTGACCTTTCAACTTAAACTCCCAGATGGAGCTTGACATTTAGAGCCAAACCTGTGAAGAACAGATTGGAAGTGGGCTAGACTTCTCACATCCAATTTTTCATTGTTTTTCTGCAAGGTTTGGAAAATAGAAAAGATTGAACATTTTGTCTCAAAGGTTAAGTTAAAGTTAAGTTATTTTTGTCTTTTTAAGTGTAGTTCATATACTGTTGAATATTTCCTCTATTAATCAATTGTTTTTGTCTATAAAATGTCAATGTATAAAAAACATTAAATTATTGTGTACTCAGGATGACATCTTCAAATAGTTTTTTCTCTGAACAGTCTAAAACAGATATTCAGTTGATCTATGAAACAGCAAGAAGCTTCAAATTGTCACATTTTAAGAGCTTAAATCAGAGAATGTGTGGACATTTGTTTGGGAAAAAAATCAATTCAATCAATTTGATTGATTAACTGATTAATCGGCTCTAAATGTTCTGGTCTGTTTGGTACTCACAAGAAACTCTAATGAGTGGATTTGGTTTTGGATAAAGAGTTCTGGTCTGAAATACCAGACTGAAGCTGCATTCCTGTCAGCAACAGCACATGTAAGGTCCTCTGCTGAAATATGATATAGCGGTTGACTATATTTGTCTAGACTGTGATGGAGAAATCACCAGAGATTTGATTGAGTATCACATTTCTATTGTTGAGAATATTATTTTGAGCTGAGCAATACATCAGTGATGGATTGCAGCAGTATTAATGTCACTTTTATCTTTATGAGGGTTTTGAAGTATTTGTGGTGTACCAATTACATATGTAATTGGATGTAATACCAATTACGTTGGTTTAAGATTTGTGTGTATCATTCACAATCGCAGTGTCATCTATCAGCGTCTATTTAGTGGTGAGATATATCATACCAGAGCAGTGATTTCTGCCTACGCTTAAAAAATATTTGAGATTCTTTTCGGAGTATTGCCTTGAAATTGCAAACAGGATTGCTCGGCTTTGAGTATCTGCTCATCTCTCTGCAGTGAGATCAAAGAACCAAGAGCCATTTGGGAGTCGGAATTGAATGAGACTTTGAAGTGATAGTGGCGAAAACAAACACATGGGTGCTGAGTGCTTGTGAACGGGCACTCTCCACTTCTAACTCAAGGTTCCTTAGCTCTTCAGATGAATTTCAATGATAAATGCCTCGGTTAGCTTTGAGTGCCTGAGAGAAAATACTGTACGCCTTAAGTGATTTTGTTTAATTGAAGAGGATACCTATAGTAATAGAAGTCAATATTTTGCTTTGAATGAGATAATGTCAAACAATTTTAAATTGACAGTTATTATAATTTGTGCTGTATATATTTACAGAGTATCAGGCTAGATTTAACAGGCACTTTTATTTCATCCTGTCAACTATGATCTGAATAGGTTTTATTTTATTCTTTATAGTCAGCCTATTCAATTGGCAGCCTGAAGGTACCACATGGGGAAACACCAAACTTTCCTGAGGGATCACAGGGGAGGGACGCTAAAGTTCAGAGTTTGATTGCATCTTATGATCGGAGCCATGTTACATTCATGTGGTCATGCATGGACTGAGAGAGAGGTACAGTAGCTTCTCTTCCTGTATCCTAGAACTTGGCGAAGATGGGAAGTCCATTCACAGACCCAGAAACCGTGAAAGAATGCATGCTGGCTGTCATGGACAAGGTGATAAATGGCGACAAAATTAAAAGTAGCGTGACATCCGCTATTAAAAATGTAATGTTACCCCTTGTCTGACACTTGAGCTATTTGCAGGGATGAAATTCCAGCTACAGGTGTTTTTTGAAGTGAGCTGATGCCACACCAATAGCAGTCAATTCACAGTACACTACATTTTTTGATACCTTACCGTACAGTTTAACTGCAGGACATTAAACATGAAGCATAAGCATAAGATAGCTTTTAAAATGTCACAACTTTTAGCTTTCAGCATAAGAGCAGCTTATGGTCCACTCTGTATGTTATGTATGTAATGACAATTAGATCAAACTATTAGAAACTATAAACATGTTTGATAGTTTTTACCATGCAAATGTGAGTTTTAAGTTTCAAAATATGTTCATAACCCAAGGTCAAAGTTTGTACTGTATGAAAAAAAAGAATGGCCCATCTACATTTCCTGGATTTAAAATCTGTCCCAACTGAATTTGTAACTGAATAGCCTGTTAGAGCACAATTGGCTGGGAACCCTGTGTGAATATTACAGTACAATACCTTCTATAGTCATATAATCTGGATTTTGGCTGTAGGCGTGACCGTATCAGATAGATATAGACATATCTCACCTCATATGCATCAAAGAAACTATAGCTCTATCAGCAGGTTTCAGGTCATACGTCACATTGTCTTTCAATATGTTTCTCTGTGCTACATAAATGCTACTATTGCATCATATGAATCATCGTAAATTACATATTTTGTTGCACCCAATGGACCCAGCGGAGCAAAGGACGGACTGGATGAGAGGAGTCGCAGCTGGAGACAGCTGCCTATCTATAGAGCACAGAATAAGAGAATAATGTCTAAAGCAGCAAGCTCAGCAGCCCTTCAACCACAGCTCTGTCGCTCATTTCACCCTTGTTGAACTCACGCTACCGTTTTTACCTTTGGCAATTTCACACCAAGAGTAACATTGAGACACAGTGATCACAGATACAAAAAAGATAAAGGACGTAGAGAAAGAGAGAGAGGGAGAGAGAGACACACTGCAAATAAAATCTGAAATGTGTCTGTTATCTGAAAAAAAGGGAGATTAGAGAATAGAGAGCTCATATGACTGCAACTGATGTTCATTTTGAGTGTTGACTGCTCTGTTATTTATTTTCATGAATTGCTTAAATATTTGCTCTATTAAGTGACAGAAAATAATTGAAAAAGGCTCATCACAAGCTTAAAATGACATCTTCAAAAAGCTTCTTTTGTCCGACCAACATTGTAAATTTAAAGAGATTCCATTGACATCGATCAGAAAGAGAGAAGCTGATATTCCCCATGTCTGATAAGCTGGAACCAACAAATGTTTGGCTTTCTGATAAATGACTTAAGAATTATGATAATCGCTCTGTTGGTCTCTCTTGGTCTGTTTCGTTTTCTGATTTTTGTCTTTTCATACAAAGGCTCATTTTGTATTTTTAGTGACAGAGGAAGTAAAATCAACAGAAAGTGCTACAGACAGACGGACAAACAAACAGACAGATACCTGAGGCAGTGATGTAGAACATCAACTCCAACCAGACAGTCTGCTAAAAAAAAAAAAAGGAGCGGCAAACATCGGCATGTCTCTCAGCTTTCCTTTCTCTCTCCTCTTTAATCTGACAGCACCCCCCCCCCCCCCGCTCTGTCTCTCTCTCTCTCTCTCTGTCTCTTTGTCTCTCTGTCTCTCTCTCTCTGTCCCCCTGAGCTGTGCTCTGTGTGTTCCGTCCCCGCCTTTCTCCATCTCCCTGCCTCTAATGTGCTTTGGCGTGTGTTACCCACGGGTGCTTGTGCGCTGCTGCCGCCATCCTAAAGCCGGGTCATGGGGGCAGCTGAAGCGGCACGATGCCGTCTGTGACATCATCAGTCACTGCTATTACTCACGTCTCACCTCCCTTCACTGTCTGAAACTGCCAGGGCTTTTAGGTGCTTGGTGGCGGGCCGGGCAAACACACACATTCACATGAACATAGACGTTTGTCAGAGATAAATAAAATGTTATTTGAGAGAGCTTTATTCCAAAGTTCTGTAAATCCACTTTGGAGATAAAACTAAAATAGTTTAGGTTCAAATTTTCACAAATATTAATGTTCCATTACAAGCCATCATCTTGTACATGTAGAAATAATCCACTTTTTTTTTATTGTTTACTGTTTTATGTTTAAAAATAGTGAAATATTGTTAGCACATTTTCAAAGTCAAAGTTGACATAATAATTGCAAATAAGAAAACCACATTAATAAATGATCTATTTTTTTTTTATTTCAGCTCTAAATATGTGCTTTACTACAAGCTATCACTTTGATATATCAGATATATATTTAATTGAATTAAACGCTTCACTTAATAATTGATTTGGCTAGTTCTAACCTTAATGGACTACAAGATGGGGATGACAGTCCAGTCGATAATTTAACATGACAGAGTACTTCAGTTCATGGCGTGGTTCACTGTCAATCATAGAAAAGTATTCTAAAATTACTTAATATATAAATGTTTTAGTTATTGTTTAGTTAATGTAGTTTAATTTAGTTTAATTCATTTTCCTTCATCTGTCTAATAATTTTGTTTGCTTGAATTCATAAAACGTCTAAAAGTAGTGAAAAATGTTCATTGCAACTTTCTAGAGCCCAGAGTGATGTTTTCAAATGTCTTGTTTTGCCGGATCCATACACCAAAGATATTTCATTTATAATATATGATAAGTACAATACAATATGTACATACAGAGAAAATAAACAGATCTGAGAAAGTAGAAGCAGAACACATTTGGTATTCTTGTCTAATCATTTAGAAATTTGTTGCAGAATAATTTTGTGTGATTTGAGTAATTGATTAACTGACTAATTGTTTGAGCCCATGCTTTGATATAAGCAATAAACTAGCATGTGTCTGTTTCTGAAATGCTGACTCTTTCTTTAATGGAATTCAGATGGCTCATTTTTACCTAAATTGTGAGACAGGGCTAACAGAACAGTTAATAAATTAACTTGACAGAATAGTCTACGTAGGAAACATGTTGTGGTGTGTTACTAAAATGACTAATCCTGTTTAAAAATATTTCACTCTTATAATGTGGCAAACCACAAACATCTGTAAACATAGGAAAGTGAAACAATAAATCAGGGACAATAAGTCATTCACATATGGATGTAGTGTACAAGAGAATCTCTAGATGTGGCTGCAAACATCCCTCTGCATGAGGTATGAGACATCTGGGTGAAAGGAGAGAAATGTGCTTCCATTCAGTGAGCATGTGTGTGAGCCGAGGTTCAGACTGTGTCAAATCGCCACATCTGCCATCAGCAGAAACACTCCTGTTCCTGAGGGCCTGTCTGTCACCTCCACTGTCAGCCAATGAAGAGGTGAGACTCTGCAAACTCCTTCACTCAGGAACAGATAGCTGGTATGAAAGCCCTCGCTCCATGCGTGGGAACGCACAATATCAATCATACATGACCAGCACTACCGGGCACCATATGCATGTTACAACACCGCATTAATAACAAGCATGCCAGTATCATATTAACAGGCACACAGAGTATATATATGTGTATTTGTCTGTGTCTTTTTTTGCACATCCTGACATGTCCTCTTAAAAGCACCTGCAGCACAGAACTCGATGTGCCACAGAAAAAGACAGACAAGGAGAGACAAGACTCGATACAAAAAAAGACAGCAGGGCGAAGGGTTGGAGAATGGATAAACCAGACGACA
The DNA here is from genome assembly GCA_023373845.1 of Nibea coibor. Lineage (NCBI taxonomy): Eukaryota > Metazoa > Chordata > Actinopteri > Sciaenidae > Nibea > Nibea coibor. The sequence goes on from CM041735.1 coordinate 4,705,160, forward strand.
ATGACACAGTAATGACTTTGGAGCATAAATACCTAAAGGCGTGAATATTTGAAGAGGAAAAATACAAGCAAACAGCGCATGAGGACAAATAAGAGTCATAACAAAGAGTGCGAAAAACAAGAGGCAGAGAAGGATGGCAAAATAATCGTATATTAACAAAAGGAGACATGAGAGAGAGAGACAGAGACAGACAAAGAGTGAGCAGGAAGAACAAAAGATGAAATGATGTGTAGGAAGAGAGTGGAAGGGGGGAACGAAGGACAGACTTGGAGCCAGACAGAGGAAAAGAGGGGCGAGAGCAAGACAGGCAGGGAGAATTAGAAAAAGATAGAGGCGGGCACTGAGACAGAGGCGCAGGGCAGCAGTGCGCATGCTAAAAAAGGTGGCAGACTCTTGTCAGTGCAGTGACCTAGTCGCACAGGACTGAGGAATTCTCCCTGTCGACCCGACACATTCCTCCGGTCCTCAGACATTAACCCATGCCACACCACCATACTGTACTGTAGCAGCTCGCATGGCTTCTCTGTCACTGACCCATAAAACATATCACTCATATCACGTATGCTACTGACCCTACGCAGTTTAGAAGGCAGCATGAACATTTCCCATTTTTGAGTGGGTGCTGCGAATGAATCTGGAAATCTAACAAATGACCTGCAGCGTGTTTACAAAACGCTTCCTGACAGTGAAAGCAAACAGCTTCAAATCTCTGAGCAAACACCTTCACCAAGAATGGAAATATCAGGTAAAGTGCACAGCTTGACTAGCTCTGAGTCGACATCCTGCAGAGAATGTGCGTGCACATGTATGCGCAGGGCCCTGCAAAAACACATTGTGAAAATATCAGGGCAAGAAGGGCTCTATTGTGTCGCAGAGGCAGAATGTAGCTCTTATTCTCCTGCTGCTGGACCGGGGGCATGGGGGTGACATCAGCACAAAGACAAAAATGTAATGTGAGGCATCTCCAAAGCTAGCTTCAAGGCTAGACCACAGGCCGCTCTTTATACCCAAACTCTCTCACTTTTCAACAACATCTGATAATCAGGACGTGACCAGCAGATGACCCTTTACTTGTTGCTTACTAAGATAAGTCACAGCCAACAGTGTTACGCCAAACTGACCCAAACTGACTCGAAAGATTGTCTGCTTGCTGCTTTCGCGCAGGCCCACAGTTAGCACATATCTGTGAGGTTAATCACGACAGAATGACTCATGGAAGAGTAATTCAATTATTCTGATGGTGCATCGACGTTTCGATCGGGCCACAGACTAAAATGGCTGACCAAGTGTTCCTGACTGCTGAGAGCCATTAAGCAAAAGTCTAATCAGTAAAGCCCTTGGTTTTAAACAAAACTATACATAGACTCAATCTCTACAGGATATGTTGCTTATTTTATACCAATTTTGAATTAAATAAATGTACAGCAAAGATTTGCTTACCTGATAAAAATCTTCAATGACAAAGTTCAGGTTGTCTCAGAGGTTCAATCTGTAAGACAGACACACACATCATTTGTACATAATTACTTTGAGAATTGTAAGTACTCTGTAAAACAAGATTTATTTGATGTTTTATGAGCAGATTCTGAATTATTTGTCTATTAAACTACCCTGAGTTTTATTTCACTTTATTTAACCATGTGATCTCTTCAATCAAATAATATAAACATAATCGTGTTTGACTTTATCTATTATTTCACTGAATATGGCGCTCTGTTCTTGCAGGCATTCCATTGTACTATTTGTATTTCACAACAGGCCTGTTAGGATGTTGTATTGGCACTAGTCAGTTTGTCAGTTTCCAGCTGGGAAAACACAAATTCAGCAGCACAAATTCAAACCTACTACACACAATGACAGCTTGCATGGGAATTCCTGAGGTCTGTTCGATCCATTAATGTATGCTGCGGTTGAATGTCATCAATTATGAATGAGAAACACACGAGATTCACAGAGAGCTGGTAGAGAATCATGGGTCATGGCACAGGACTTAAAATATGTGTAAAATACTGATGTGATGTTACAAATATAAAGCGGTCGGGTGTATGCTAGTTCTGTGCACGCCATCTTTAACTATTGGACACTTTTTAAGCAAAACAATTATTAGGTTAGAGTTTGAATTCAACAATTCAAACGATTTAAAGTTGATTAGTCTTTCTTTTGTTTAAACAGTTTTGCCAAATTACACAGAAATGTACAGAAGACATAGTACATGAGGCAAACAGCCTGCAGCAAGCTGTTCCAACAATAGGTGGGTTATTCCATTTCTTCAGCCTTTAGGTGTCAGGTACTTAAGACCATATGTGTGGATACTGCAGTATCTTTATGTAGTCGGGGCCTCTTTCCCTTTAAGGCCTAGAGTGTGTTGACCCTGCCATTGAGTTCATACCATAAGCAGACCCATATAGCTTCTCCTCCAGAGCCCCTGATCACGACCCTGCTGAGCTGCCGCCTCAGTTATGTAAGATTACATAACGCCAGGTCTGTCTGAGTAATATTTCATAACCTGGGGGTCCCACTACACTGACATTAGCATCAAATCCCCTCAGGAGTGGAATCATAGGTGCTAGGTAGGTTTGGAAATGTAAAAGTCAAAATTTGGAAAGAAATAAGAGCGAGTTGGCTGATCTGTGGGGGGGTTTATCTCTTCAACCCTTAAGCTGGAAATCGCTCATGAGACATCAAAGACTTTCTCTCTTAATTTTCTTGAGAGCTACAGTGGAGGTCAGGGAAAGGTCGAGCCTGGGACGCTACTAAACAAAAGCGTCCTCCCCCCTTCACTTATCACAGAATGGAGTGTTTCTGTCTGCACATAAATGTCATATCATTGTGTTTCAATCAAATCATTGCATGTGAATTAATTGAGCATACATTTAGACACAGAGCGTTATTAGAGAACTAGGCCAGTAACTGTTATCTAACGGCCTCGGCTAGAAATTAGCTTTGGTTTTTTTAAAATCATTTCTTCCGTACGTCTTTTTAAAAATGAAAACGATTTTGACGACCGTGTCCTCATATTCATTCACAAACGCAGATTTTAAACCAGACACAAACTCAAAAAGGTGTTTCAGCCCTCACACTCCTTTAAAAACCATTGTTGAACACACACACACACACACTCGCCTCGGAACGATACCAGTGGACAATCTTGAATATAGATAACAACTGTGGCAAATGACAGAGTAAATGTGGGCAGAGATAACAGGACGCTATGTAAATAAAAACAGAGCAGGCAGATATAAGGAAAGGGAAAGAGATGCCAAGAGATATCTTAGGCTGATACTGCGGAAAAAAAGGTATACTCGACGGAGATTACAGCGGATGGAACACAAATGGACGGTATCAGACTTGTGTTATATATCGTATGCCCAGCGTTAGGCCTAGTGTACTTACAGTACAATAATGCATTCATGTAATCCACTGCTGTCGACATCTTTACATTGCAGATATGCAGTAATTTGCACCAAAGCCTCCGTCTATACCTGTAACTTCACCACATCAAACAGAAGTAATCTTGCCAAATGCGCAGGATATAGAATGAAAAAACTTGTTGAAACTGACTCCAGTTTTTTTTACTTCGCGTACGCCCTGAGATATATCCAGCCTCATCTTTTGTTGATACCAAACCATATCTTGGACCGTGGGTTTTTGTCTTTTCAGGCGGACCGACGGATAGATTGGGGATACCCGGATGAACGGATGGAAGATGGGATAGAAAAAGGGGGAGAAGCATGGGAGGAGTGAAATATGCAACGAGAGGCGAATAAGAAGAAGAAGAAGAAGAAGAAATCCTGCAGTGCTTACATTGTTTCGCCCCATTCCGGCACTTCATCTTTCACTTCTGTGCGCTACATAACTAACATAACATCGTGAAATCATTCCAGCGATATTAAACATGAAAAGTACAAATCCACGCATGCGTAAACAGGAGTGACCACTCGCCACCACCGGCTCCATTAACTCTTAATCACACCCCAACATACTAACACACACATGCATGCAGAGTCACACAGATACAGATAGAAACACACGAAATGCACACACCCTCCTTCATGTGCTAGCCTCCTGTGCATGGGCCCCCTAAAACTGGGTGCACTCAGTGATCCCTTTCCAAAGCCTTCATCTAAATGTGAGCAGAGGTAATCCTTCAAGGAGAGGCAAAGAGAGCAGCGATAACCCATGATAAAGAGGAGCTGAAGGAGGAAAGAGAGAAAGACAGTGAAAGAGGGAGAGAGGTGGAGCGCGAGATGGGATAGACGAACAGGATGGGGGGATTAGCAACCTAGGGAACACATTTTTCAAAAAAAAAGAAGAAGAAGAGAGTTGAAAAATGAACTGAAGGGTAAGGCGGGGAGAGAAGAATGCCTTACAGAAAAAAGGAAAGGCAGAGAGGATGCACGTATGGGAAAGGAAAAGGACATGTACATACAGTATACTCACAGATGAATGAGAGTGTGACCGGAGAAGAAAAATCATGTCAAAAAACAAAAATCAAAGGAGACCAGAGAGTGTGAGTCTGAGTTTGGGGGAGAAGTCCAGGTTCTTCTCATTCTGGAGTTTTGTTTTTTCTCCTTTTTCCCGCGATTTTGCCAATTCCTATCCAGCCGTCCCTCCTTCCTAAGTCTGTCCCCTACTGGTCCCCCTTCTCTCTTCCCCCTCCTGTTTTTCTTGCCAGTGCCGGTACTCTTTCTCCTACCTCTCTCTCTCTCCCTCTCTCACTCTCTCTTTTGCTGTCTTTCTCGCTTTCTACCGCAGACCATGCTCTCCATTTTCCCCTCATTCTTTGCCTCTGTCCCCTTCAGGTGTCCATTCATCGGACACTCTTTTCCTTTTTCTTCAAACCTAAGCTCCCGCTTCACAACACAGATAACAGTTTAAAAAAAAAAAAAGGCTAATTAGAAGTCGACTTCTGACTTGGAAAAAAAGACAAAAAATGACTGTAGAAGAAAAGAAAAAAAAATACTGTTCAGGAAAGGACAAGCGGTTCGTGGCATTCAATCTAATGCAGGGACAATCCACGGCCTGTGTTTTGTCATGGGGCGCCACGCATAGTGTGCGTGAAGCGTCTGCGTGATGGTGCCTCCGTACATGAGGGCATAACCAGAAGCTAAGACTGGCAGGCTGAAGAAAAAGAGGGGAAGAAAAAGCGAGCTCGTTGCGGTCGGTCTCCAGTGAAAGTAAGCTAGTAAGCGCGCGTGAGGAGTGGGGAGTGGGAATGTGTGTGTGTATGTGTGTGTGTGTGTGAAGAGGTGGGAGGGGAGAGAAAGGAGAGCCAGCGAGAAGAGAGAGAGAGAGGGAGAGAGAGAGAGAAAGAGAGAGACTGGGGGTTCATGGAGAAGAGGAGGAGTGTGTCGTGGGGAGAGGAAAGAGGAGGGGGGAGGAATAGGAATACATTTTTTTTTTCTTTTACGCTCACGGTATTTGAATTTTGTGCTTTTCTTTTTTTTTCACTCCTCTGTTCTTCGGCTAATACCGTCTCTTTCTGTGAGGAGAAAATAGAGAGGAAGAAAGAAGAAGAGAAAGAGCTACTGTGTGCTTTGTCTCCCGCCCCTGCCGTTCCTTTTCCTGGTTTCCTTTCTGCTCTGACTCTCCTCTATTCAGCCTATTTTCTGCACGTGCACTTGAACTCTAAATCCTGTCTGCTTTCCCCTCCTCTCTCTCTCTCTCTCTCTCTCTCTCTCTCTCTCTGTCTCTCTGTCTCTCTCTCTAACTGCGCATCTGTGTGTCTCTGCCTCTCTCTCTCTCTCGCTCTGTCTCTCTCTCTCTCTTCTAGGCAGAAGCTTGAAATAGTGCTAGCAGGCAGGAGAGAGCGAGCGGGAGGGAAAAGGAGAGGGCGAGGGGGACAAAAAAGGGGAGAGAGATGTTGAGAGGGGGGAGGGGAAGAAGCTTAGACAGGCAGACACAGAGAGCACAGGACTGCTCTGTGTGTGTGTGTGTGTGGGTGCACATGAACATGTCTGCACATTTGTAAACACACATTCATCTACCTTGGCTTTAGATGCAGCGTTACACACTACACACTGGTGGTAATCCGCATACGATGTTAGCCTACATACCAGAAAAGAAATACATGACTTTTTGGGGTCAAGGAAAGGAAGAATTAAAACAGCAGCTTTTCTGTATTTTCAGCAGTTTATAGTGTGAAACCACACTACACACTGATAAAGAAATAAGCAATGCTTTAGAGACAATATGCAATATAATTAGAACTATAAGGAATTATTTGTTATTAATTAATCCCACTATTATTCTCATAAAAAAAGTCTTATCTCAAGCTACCAGAGCCAAATAAAGTAATGCCGTCAATCTGGTTCCTTTTGAAACGATGAGCAAAAATCCAAAGGGATTCAATTTGCAGCGAATGAGTTGCAAATCCTCACATCAAGCTGTTACAAGCAAATGTTTGGTCAAATTAAAAATACACAACTTACACAGTGAGTGGCTTCTATTTTATGTCAACTGACTAATCAATTAATTATCAAATTTCAGCTCCGAACATGTCTTCCTGTCACAGTTATATCAAACTTCAGTGCAAGCCTGCAGCATGACATGTACACTCAGATTTGTAGATAGCCGGTTTTATAATGCTGAGATGCTGATCAATTGGTTAGTGCATTCGAGGACACTTGCTGGTCACAATGTGTGCATCAATAAAGAACAGCTACTCTGCAGGCTTATTGGCCACAAGTCTTAAATAGGTAAGAAAAATGTGGTCCATTACATCTTTTAATTGGCGTTTGCAGTTAACGTTCATCTGCCTCGAGACAGGTGCTTTAGTGCCTTTGGAATAGAGTTGCTAATTTTTTTAAAGCTCACGTAAAAACTAATTTTTCAGCTCACGCTGAATTTCAATTCAGTTCACAGGTCGCCTGCAGAGGTAGGCAAAGGGTGACAGGAATGAAGCTTTGAGATAATGCAATTACTTTAAATAATATGAAGTCAGGCGTTAAAGGCAGAGAGGTGACAGAGGAGAACGAAGGCAGTTCACGGGGGGTCGAGAGAGAATTGTGATGAAAAACTGGTCACCTTGGTTAGAAGGGTTTCTCTCTATGCCGTCTTAAGCCATAACTAGACGTGCGCTAGGAATGAGAGTTTTGTTCAATTAAAAACAGAAATCTCTGCGTACTGCTTTGTTTTTCAAGGGCAGCAAACCTGCATGACCTGAACCCGAAGATGAGATATTGAACACACGGCCACCGAGGATAAAAGAAAGAAAACCGTTACCTCATGGTCATGGTCATGGTCATAATGGATTTAGAGTGATTTCTGAATTGATTTGAGACCATAAGCTCTTTTATACATCCTCTGTATCAGGATAAAATGAGATTAAACACAACATGTTGGCTGTGTTTGCAGTAGAAATGTTCCCGGCTGGTTAAAAAAGAAAGAAAGAAAGAAACTAAGGTGTTACTAACTCTGCATCGGTGGTGTCTTCCTCTCTGAGGTCCTCGCCTGCTGACTGCAGCACACTTCTTGAAAAGCCTTTGGGTCTGATAAAACAGAGAAATGGGCCGGAGACGTGGGAACACTACCCTCCACACAACACCACCCTCTGCTGGGATCCGGCGGGAACAGCTCACACCCTGCATCATTACGGAAAGAGAGGAAAAAAAGCTCATTTTAACAGCGTTTAACCACCAATTTGACACACATTTGAGGCGCACCGTGCGAGTCCAATACACATGGAGAGCATTACAGTTAGTGTTGGAGCTTATTCAGTTTAAGGGCTGGGTTAAACTGGAATTTGAAGCTGCTGGCGAGGTTAATTCAGGCTACAGTCCCCCCTCATACACCTCCCCTCTCTCCTCCCCGCACTCCCGCCTCAGCATCCTCCCTTTAACTGCTTCGCCGCATTAGCTATCATCAGCTAAACTGGGGCTAACTCCATCCCACGCCTGACCACCTGGCTGACGGCTTTGTATCGTGTATGAAACGTAAGATATTTGCCATTAGCTGGACAGTATGAAAGCTGTGTCTGTGGTTAACTATCAGGGGTGTTACCTTACATTAACTTAAGCTAGCTACTAGCTAGTAACGTTAGCAAAAATGTCAGAGTGCCAAAAGACGGCCGCGACGTGTTTTTGTCTCTTCATGCCGTTTGACCAGTTTACAGTTTAATTTCAAGCTCACCCTTGTCTCCAATTTGTAGATGCCCAGTGTCACGGTGAAAGATGTTAACCAGCAGGAGTTTGTCAGGGCTCTGTCAGCTTTCCTCAAAAAGTAAGTAAAGCTGTAAAGGCACACTGTACACTGCATGAGGGGCTCATATCCACCTGTCAATCACACACAAGTGTGTGTGTGTGTGTGTGTGTGTGTATGCAAATGAGGGTCAAAGGTTGACCTTAATATGAATATAATATAATTATTCATGTATTCATTTATAACAAGTGTCTATTAAACATTTCTTCGTTCATTGAACATGATTTGCCTTTGACTTAACTAGAGGAAAATGTATATGCTACAATGTTGTTAAAAACTAATAAGTAATAAGCAGTAAAATAAAATAAATAAATAAATGTGGAGCCAAAAATACCAGAGAAAATCTGACCAGGGAGAGATGTAAAAACATACGTTAATAGGCCTCTAAACTGTATGAATTATATAACTGTAACTGTCCTAGAGAGGTTTCATATGGTTGTCTATATTAATTTAAGTTATACAATCCATAGTTCATTTAGTTTATAAAGATACTAAAAGGGATTCAAATGTAAAATAAATGTGTTAAAAAGGGCAACATTAAATGTGTACTAGTGTAATGCATACTCATTTTTTGTTTATTCTGCATGTGGTCCAAGAGGCGTACACAGTAGTTACATTTCACTTGGTTACATTGTGTTAAGTGTTTTAATATGAACACTGTGATCTGATTAATCTGACAGTACTTTTCTGTTATGCTAACATGTTTTGAGCCTGTTGAGCGACGGACATTAGCTTGAATCTGAATGTGTTTATATTCTTTATTTCTTCATAGTTTACATGGTGTCTGGTGATCAGAGAGAGGGAGAGAAAATAAAACATCAAAAGACGTCTGTATGATTCGTGGCCATATTTCATTGGACCAGTGTAGTTACATGTCTATTTTTTATGATTTGAACAAAAAAAAAAATCAGACCACAAGAAGAAACAGCCAATCATAACCAGCTTTGTCCTGTTTGATCTGAACAATTTCCCAAACACACTCATAAATAAAAACATTTAATAATTCAACTGATAATTGATTGAACTGATAATTATTTTTCTCACAGAAACTGGTCAGTTTAATTTGAGTCACATTTTACTGCAGTTACTTCTGTACTGAGTTTTTGTCATCCTCATCAGTGTATCCAGCACATCACGTTTGCAGGTATTATCTGGAACATTGTATCGAGTTACTCGTTGATGCTCTCATTCCTGCGGCTCAGATCATGCAGGCATGGGCCCGTTTCAGATATTGACATAAGGATTATAAGCACATCTGGTTGACTATCTTTTAACGCAAGTATTGTAGCGCTGTTTACGTTATTGATCGTACGCAGGGGAATTGAGTCGCAGCAGCAGAATACAAGAACATGTGCAGAGTACAGAATGAACAACCAACATAGTCACGATAAATTTGCAAGAGAAAAACCTTAAGTACAAAAAATGTATTGCATCTGAGGAAATTGAGTGTTGCGTAAAGTATCTTGAGTCTACAGACAGCCGTATGAGAGGATTAAAGAAGTGCGATAGCAAACGTGGGTATAAATATTGTATGTGGGCAACAGTGTATGTGAGAAATCACAGTAACAGCCTGGGAGTCAGCAGGGATGCTGAGGTGGAACTGAAAGTCTGCGCAGGAGTTTCCATCAGAGCCTCCTAAATGTTACAGACAGTGAGGTGGACCTGGCCACAGACGAGATGAAATACATCAGACATGATGGTCATTTGTATACAGGACATAGACCAGGGCTACCCAAAGTGGAGCCTGCAGATAAGAATAAGATGAGATAATAACACTCACTGTTTATGCTGTTTTATTTATGTGAGGTAAAAATGCTCTTTAAATATATCCATCCATTTTCTGTAACCGCTTATCCTCATCAGGGTCATGGAGGGGCTGGAGCCTATTACAGCTGACTATCCCTGGGCGAGAGGCAGGGTCCACCCTGGACAAGTCATCAGTTCATTACAGGGCACATAGAGACACAAACACAAGCAACTATTCACACTCACATTCACACCTACGAGCAATTTACCTAGTCACCAGCCTATTAGTGCACATCTTTGGACCACAGTACCTGGTTCTTGAAATACATAGGATCCCTAATTATTCATATTTTGTCATAATCTGAGCACAATGAGCAGAGTAACGCTTTGCACAGGAAGTTAGTCAGTTAAAGGAACTTAGTTCCTAGTGGGATTTAGCATTTTAGCAATACAATACAATGTGTGTGTCAGAGTCTTGGAGACCTGTGAGGGTTTCAGCTGGTTTAAAGTTAAAATTATAGAACATTTTTTTATTGTCCTCAAGAGGGCAATTTCCACAGAGTGTGCGTTATGCATGACTCCAGATGAGGCATGCATAACGCTGGAGTTTTTGTAGGGATGCTTGAAAAAGTAGAGGGTCATATTCACACAGCCCAGCTGGGATAAGCGTTACATTTCTACATATCTTAACAGGAAATTTGATGTAGCTAATAATTTACACGACTGCTAACTGAGGTACTGATGCCATCATGTGATCTACCAACTGGCAGGGTCAGAGGAGCTGCGAAGGTGTTTGATTATGATATAGCCAAAAGTAAGTAGACCTTCCTGTCCACATACTGTGTGTACTTTTGGATTTACGTGTTTAACTATCAAATATGAGAAAATTCAGGTGTCCCCATGCTTGGTATGTCTGGTAGCATATGTTCATATGTTCATATGTTAAGCTTCAGTCTGCTATATATTATTAGATAGTAGCCAGGTTCTTCACTTTGCAGGCTGACTGGTGAATCATTTTTTAATAGGAACACAAGAACACAAATTTATTACCGTTTGCATGCAGCAATGCACGTATGCATGCATGCTGGCTTTCGAAGGACTATTGGTACCTTCCCACCATTGGAGCCTCGTCTAATTCACTAGACATAAAACATGAAATCATTTTTTTTTTGCCGATTCATATGAAAGCATATTTATGGCACAATGACAACAACAATTCCTCTATTTCTTATTACCTTTTTCATGCTATGATGTCATGTAACATAAAATACCAATACCAATTTATTTAGTTTTAACAAAAATATTTCATGTATCACAAAACAAAAAATATTGTAAAATTCACAAACTTAACTAATTAGAACATTAGAACTAATTGTTTCTGAACTAAATTAGTAGCAGTAAACACAACACATGGGCCCGCTGATAGCTGTGTTCAAATCTTACTGACAAACAGCAACGCTAACTGTCATCTTACTGTGAGAAACAGCACGGCTGCAGATACAGAGCTGCCAGCTCCGCTTTGACGCAGGTACCCACAGAGTAATAAATACACGACATGATACATACATGTTGAATGAATCCCGTTTTCCCTTGTGCCTTATGTTGTTTGAGGAAATGGCCCAGCCAGTTGATTCCTCACATTGACTGATAATTGATTTTTTCAGGTCTGGCAAACTGAAGGTCCCAGAATGGGTTGACACCGTGAAGCTTGCCAGGCATAAGGAGCTGGCTCCCTGTGATGACAACTGGTTTTACACCAGAGCAGGTTGGTTACACTGGTGTTTCCCATGCATCCGTTCATCATCAACCCTGTGTGGGTCCTTTAACTGGCACTCAGACAACACAGTAAGCATGACAACATGACAACTTTTTGTATAATTCATAGACTTAAAGGTACAGTGTGTAACATTTAAGAGGATATTTTGGCAGAGATGGAATACAATAAGCATCACTATGTTTTCATTTGCGTATTACCTGAAAATGAGGATTATCTTTTCTTCTGAGTCCATCATGTTGAGCTGCCATGTTACAAAACCAGAGCAGAGACAGTCCAAAACATTGGCTCTGCATAAGACCATTTTCTGTTTTTCGTAAGTTTCCACCATCGTTTATCCTTTAGGCTTGGAATCTGAGGATGAGGCGAGTGGTATTCAGTTAGTTGCTATCTGCAACTTCAACACACTGCACCTTTGAGCGTTTTCCAGCATTTCCTTTGCGTCAGTCTTAATAGTTTTATGCGTTATAAAACCTTTACATGCCAAAGACCCCATAAAGATCTTTTTAATCATTTATCAATATTAAAGAAGTAAAATCCTTTAATACTAATTAACGTGAAATATTTACAATTTTCGAGGCACCTTGTGTAATGAAGTCAAGGACTCCTGCTGGACTCTGGACCTCATTCTAGGAATTCATGTGATATATGATTACACACAAAGCACTTGTGTAATGTTGGTCAATCTTATCAGGAGTAGATTTTCCATAACTGATACAATCTATATAATGAAAGCATATGCACACAGTCGTCTCTCAGCTGCTGTGTGTGTTATCTACTCAGACATATTGACTGTAGCAATAGCTTAAGGGTCAACCGAGCAAAATGTCACACATTCGATAAGCTGGAATGTTTGATTTCATGTCTTTTGGGTGTTCCAGATGATTCAACATCATATGCAATGTATGCAATACAGAATATTGTATACTGTTTCTCCGCCAGCATCCACAGCTCGTCACCTGTACCTGCGAGGAGGGGTCGGAGTGGGCTCTATGATCAAGGTCTACGGAGGGCGTCAGAGGAACGGCGTATGCCCGGCGCACTTCAGCGTAGGCTCCAGGAACGTGGCGAGGAAGGTACTCCAGGCTCTGGAGGGCCTCAAGATGGTGGAAAAGGACCCAAATGGGTGAGAGAGAGAGTGTGTGGGAAGCAGTGTTTAAAACTATGTCATGGTGATTCAATAAATGATGGGTGTTTTTACATGCGTTTACAGTGGACGGAGACTTACCCCTCAGGGCCAGAGAGATCTGGATAGGATCGCTGGTCAGGTGGGTTATTGGACTTGAATAGCTGCAGTACGTACAGCATATATGTACCTTAGAGGCATGAGCCATTATGAACAGTAATGAATCATACTTCAAAATGACTGGTGCATTTAAAGTAGAAACACAGGCGAAGATGTTGTGATTGCCTAATTTTTGTGTTGGTGCGTGCGTGTCATCCATGCCCACTCCACAGACGTGTGGCACCGGAGTCGCTCCCTCTTTTTGTTCTCTTGTTATTCCTGTATATACAATGATTAAACTAAAACTATGCTGTGATGTTTGTATTCAAGTAGCCAAGTTAGTTATTTAACCGCATGCCAGCCTTGAATCATTTTTATGACAGGCACTCATTCTTTCTTGTTTGATATGGCTGCACATCTATCCCCTCTGCTCCCTCTGTCTTTTTCCTTTGTATGTTTAGGTTGCCTCGGCAAACAAGAAACAGCGAAGTTTACAAAGCGCCATCTGAGGAATGCATGCAAAGAATCCAGACAAGTGAATTGCAGAAATGCCTTACTGCTTATTTACTCGAGTTTGCTTGTCTCCCATATCACTCCAGTGGCCACAGTAACCAAGTGCAAAAGGCATTTCATAGAGATGCATGTGTCCATAGCACAGTAAATATAAATTAAATATTATATGTGGATGTTCTGCAACAGTTTGTTTTGTCTTCACATAATGAATTACAGCAGTGGCCTTGACAGCAAAACAAGAAATGGACACAGAAACACAGTATTATTACCCAGCAAGGGCATGTTAGTATTCTGCCAACAACTGTGAAGCTCAGTACAGAAAAACAGAGCAAGCACAACATATGCTAAAGTATATTTTTGTTCATTTATCCAATTCTCTGTCATAGCTGTTACAGAATATTGAGTTGAAACATTTGTGAGATGTATATGAATGACATTGTTCCAAATAAACAAGTTCAAAGTGAGCGACTGTGTGCAATTAGTTGTTTCTCATGACGGTGCTGATCCAGCTGTTGTAGCGGCACACACGGGCGTAGACGCTGGGGTGTCCCTGCATGGCACAATCATAACCCCAGGACACCACACCCTGCAGCTGTCCATTACAGACCAGAGGACCACCGGAGTCTCCCTGCAAACACAAGCAGCAGAATGTTACCGTACGTGATGATCAAGAGCACGGCACGCTCTTGACATTATGGCGAGCACTGTAACCGAAGAACAAAAGGTTACAGGCGCACCTTTGTGCAAATGTTTGGATAAGAGTAACTTAACACCAGGCTGAGAGGCAGCTCCTTTGCTGCCCTCTGTGGTCGATAGCTTCAAGCCTCTTTCACCTTTGGGTGTGGTTGGTAGACAGCTTTGTTGTTACGACTCAACAGTGATGCCACTGCAGCAAGGTGAGAAGTTACTGCAAGTCAGCAGCAACACCGTTTTCAGCAGTGTTAAGTTACTCTTTAAAAATTAAAAATGCATTTTCTTATCATTAAGAGTTCATGTTCAGGACTAGGAGTGGGTGTTATGAATATTTTCTTTCACACTAAAATAGAACAATATATATTTGAATATAGCAGATTTTCAGTTAAATCCTGTGAATTAAGCCCAAATAAATAAAGTCACGCATAACTCATAACTCTGCAGTGTAGAGCAGTCCTGTTCCACCCCGAGATGGCTGGAACAAACTGTATGGAAAAAGCCCAGATGGATGACACATTGTTTTTGTCCTATGGTGTATATCATAATATCACTCAACCCTCCTCAAAAGTACACTAGTACCACCTATGTGTTATGAAATCACTGTGTTGACAGGTATTTGGTGTAGGTGGTTGTGAGTTGGGGATTTAGAGCCTATTACTCATAGAAATATACTTCTCTACTATTTTATATTAATGTACTCTTTAATAATTATAGCATTACACGTTCAGCATCCTCCCACTGAGGTTTTACCAGACCCTTTGTCTGATCTTTAAGCTTCATTAAAATCACATCGAGGGTTAACGTACCTCTTGCAACACTGTTTCATCATCCTCCTGCAGTCAATAATCCAGACACAGCAGGGGCGGTGGTGCAGTGGTAATTTAAAAAGTGGAGACAGTGTGAAAACACGTGCTCCTGTTTTTAATTAAAGGGTATCTGAGTGGATATATGAATCATTTGCGTGTAAAGAGTAAGTGTACTGATCGCTGGGTTGAAAAACAAGCCTTATTTTGTGCATTTTTGTGCGCTCAGCACCACCAGCACCATCACTGAGTCAGGCTCTTTGTACTGCCTGGAAGTGATGCACCACCTGACTCCCTGTGTGTTCACTGTGGTTCAGTCCAACTCACTTGGCAGCTGCTGGCACCTCCATGCATGAATCCGGAGCAAAGCATGTTCTCGGTGAAGAGGTGGGGGTAGGCGTTCCTGCAGATCCTGTCATCGATGATGGGCTGCCTCAGGCACTGCAGCCTGTCAGGAAAGTTGTCTGAGGAACAGGAAGGCAAGGCTCAGTAACACGACCAACTAATACAATAATCATTATGATATAATTCAACTACGCATAATGTGGAGACAAATTGATTAATTGATTTGAAAATGAATTGCCTCCCATTTTACAAGTAAAAAATGGCAAACATTTGGTGGGCGGGTTTCTATCATCATGTACCCGACTGATGGCATGCTCACCACCTTCTTTAATTTTATATACTCCAGCATTACCAGATGTTTAGACACACTTTAAGATCCCTCTGTTGATTTACCACCGTTCATCTCATTAGACACAGTTTAACTATGGCGGTTATAACTGAACATGTTTTTCCTGACGCATAGTGACAAAGATATGCTTTTCAGGATTACTGCTGTTTATCATTTCTATTTTTCTTTGAAGAGCTGCGTGACTCATCCTGCGTCATCGTCTGGGACCCACACTTCTAACCTTGCTTCTCTCTCCCTTCCCTACTTTCACTCCCAGCTTTCAAACTCAACTTACTGCCGTTGGCAGACATGTTGCCCCACCCTGACACCAGGCAGTTCTCGTCAGCAACTGGGCAGCGAGAGGGCAGGGACACGGTCTTGACGTAGTTGTTGAGGGTGGCGGGACGGCTCAGTTTGATCAGCATGATGTCGTTGTCCAGGTTGTAGCTGTTGTACTGGGGGTGCTTGATCAACTTGGCAGAGTCGATCCACTGCTCGGTGCCCTCGTTCACAGCAATGTTGTGCTCACCAAGACGGACCTGGATACGACTGGTGGACATGTGAAAGTTTTATTCAAAATGATTTATACATGCTGTATTTATTGTAGTTAATTAAAGTTAGGCCACTGACTGTTGTCTTCTCTTTACTTCTGAAGAGTTTCTTTCAGAATATAATACTCCTTCAACACCTGGGGATTATGTAAAAGGTCTTTGGTGCAATACTGTCTGGAGTTTGTATCAGCAAAGGGTTAATGTTCAACAATGGCCCTTGTTATCTCCAACAGACACTCCCATGGGCAAAATTTGCTTTTCCAGTTGTTCTAGTATCAACAACAGATCTGTAAGGGCTTTGTTTTAAAGACTACATTACCATACATTATTTGGTGTCAATTGTAGTTCCTGTTGTGAAAGTCCAGAAATACTTTTTTTTGTTTTTTTTGGCACTGTCCAATTATGGAGAATGTTTTGGCAAAATCTTTGTGCTTGTGTTGCTGAAAATACTGCTGAAGGTTTTGTTTTGCTTTGGAAGAATGTCTTATTTGGTCTCCTGGAAGATGGTGCACAGAAGGATTCTTGTGTGTGCATGATTAATCTTATTATTATAATGGCCAAATTCCATATCCATAAATGTAAATTTACTGGTTAGAAGCCATACTTTGTTGGCTTTATGAAGGAGTTTAAGAAATACATTCATTCAATCTGACACTCTCTAAAACAAACTCAAAACTATAGCAGCCTGTACTGTGTTAGAAATCTACATATAGATCCTTTTATTTTGTCTTTCATCTTTTTTTATTTTCTTTTATACATTTCTTCGATGTGCTCTCTTTGGTGCATGTTTTCTACATGTAAACTGTCATTACTATAAGAATAAAGGGAAAAGCTACACATCAGTCTTACTTAGGAATAGTCTGCATGTGTAGAGTGACACGTGGCACAAATCAGAGGAGCAGTTGGGCAATTTGTTGGGCAATCAGTTTAAGTTGAACTGATATTGTGTCCACTGTTTTGTCAGATGTGAGACCAAGAAAACAACATTGCATCTTTTATCCCCTCAGATGTTCATGTTGGAATTTTATCTGTTTCTATTATGACTGTTTTGTGAATGTTGTCAGTTTAGTTTTCCTGCAGTCAGTTTACTTCCAACCAATGTAACCATTGTATTACTGTCTGGGGCGAATGTGTTAATAAAATAATATTCTCATTATTTAACTGTTCATTACATTACTATTATTGAATTTAAATAGATTTTGTGGGCTCAATGTGTCTATCATAATCTTGACTAAATTAATTAATGTCTTGTACTTAACACATGTCAACAACTATGTTAAGTTGTTTCTTCCTGTCATGATGGACAACGTAACACTTGATACTGTACTAAATCATTTTCCATTAGCTTTGGTATAACCCTTGTTGATAGCATCGCAGTTTCACATTTGCTTACAGTGTGTTTAGCTCAGTGCACATATAAAGGTTTGAGAAATAAGAGCCATCACTGCTGATGCTTGGGTTGTTATCATGAAATTCCAGGTACATTCAGCTTAACTGGCTGTAATGGAAGTTTTGACCAGTGTGACATCCTGTACTTACGACTTGTAGCAGTGAGCAGCAGACACCACCCACTGGCTGGAGATGAGGGATCCACCGCAGAAGTGGTATCCAGCATTCAGAGACACCTGGTAGGGAACAGAGTTTCTGGGACACTCATACCCACCGACAATCTTATCATCCTCAGCTGCAGCAACTGAAACAGCAGGTAAGTTATATTGTTACATATGGAAAACCTTGAATACGTAAATATTGTCATGAATGAAGAGAAGGTCCCGAAACAAGTGAATTAAAGTAATAATAATTAGATTAATTAGATGGGGAAAAAAGTCTTACATGCTGCTCCAAGCAAAACCAGGAATACCAGAGCTTTCATGGTGACTTTCCTCTGAATGTAAGTCAAAGTCCTCAGTGTGACTCTTTATATATACCCGTCCTGGCCAGGTCAGGAAAGTAAAATGTAAAGCCTTGTTCTGGGAATTAGCCATATGGCTGAAGACCTTGAGTGATGTCAAAACTGTGGAATAAATCTGCTATCACGTTTCGTGCAGTGTGAATATTTGTTCAGAAACACAGCAGCTTATTTTAACTGTAGATATGCCCGCTAACAGTTTGCAGGTGTCAGTGGTCTCAACTCACTGGTTGGGCTGCAGGAATAGTCACCAGGTTTCTCAGTAATCCATAGAAATCCTGATAAGACTGTACTGTCTATATGTGTGTCCCCAGCATGGGGGTCGATGGGACACAACATAAATCTCAACATGATTAAGCAAAACTTTTCAACAATTCATAATGCAACCTACGATGAGAGGACTATAAATGGTGGTGTGTAGGATTGTTTTAAGATGATGTAAGAGGTTGAAGTACTTTTCCTGTCTCAGACTGTTTTTACTTAAATAATTAAACAGCATATGAATAAAATAAGCAAATAAATAGGCACAGATTAAAAAAATATATAAATATAATTATTATATCTGCTTCTATGATGCAATCAGACTGACATTTAAAATGGCAGAAAGAGACAAAGAACCCCTGAACAGATTTTAAAAAAGAATATTAGAAATAGTTCAACATCCAAATGTGTGCAGATTTCAATCAGAACAGGTTCCAATTTAAAATATTTATAACAAGCATGTCGCTTTAGTAAAGCTCTTCTCTAAACTTTAAAATAGAAAGTCAGCTTCGAGTTAGAGCTACTGGAATTGGATCACAGAATATCAACAGAACATGGATGGACAAATTACAGGTTAAACCTGTTCTATCTAACCACTGAGTGAAATTAAAATAAATTGGGTTACCAAAATATTTAGAGCCCAGTTGAAAGCACCTTTGTTGAGAGTCACTTGAGATATTTGGACAGGAAAATGAATTCAAAATTAAAAAGGAGAAAAAAAACATCAACTAAATGGAAGTTTTAATCATTTAATTTTGTTTCTTTTGCGGCCGAAACTGTGAACCTAAATGATACGTTTGGTGTTTGAAGAGTTGATAGCTGTTACAGGTTTCTCTTTCTTTGGTTCAGATCATATTTCACCAGGAAAAAAGAGGAAGGCAAATTTGGAATATTTCAAATTTTTATTGAACATAAATTAAAAAAAAAAAAGTCAGGTAAAAAAATATTTAACAGGTTTAGAAATTCTTTATACAACTATGTACAGGCAAGGATCCATGGTGTCAAATACAATTATTAATCCTAAAAGACTAAACATAATCCACAGCATTCAGCCTTCAAACTAAACTACGGGATCCAATCTACATCCATCAGCTGTGTGTGTGTGTGTGTGTGTGTACACCAGAGAAAACAAGCACAAACATGGTGGCCACCTTTTCTTACAAAATAATCGCAGGCATAATAGCAAGTCAGTGTTTAAGAGTATTACTGTCATCTGTTTCGATACTAACAAGATGTAACAGAAAGATTGAAGAACGTGGAAGCAGTTTTTCACCAACTGTGTCCTGTAATTAAATTAAATCTCACTTCAAAACACCTTTGAGGTAGTACACCTGAGAGACGAACACAGGAAGGAGAGCAGGGTGCAGAACAACTGCCAAACAAAAGATTAACTAAACAAAAGGTTCAAGCTCGGGCTCTAAGTCAGCCTTCACTTACAAGTAGAAAGTTAAAAGCTCAAACACGTTTCTTTCCATCAGCTTGTAGAACACACACGTATTGTTCAAATATACAAAAATACAAAAAGATTTAGAAGGGACTGAGCAAGACCGCTATATTCAGTCTGAACCCTGCATCAAGAAAGCTCCCTCACAGACCTTAAAATACACAAACAGCACGAATGAACAAAGAAAGAACAGACTGTAATGGTGGGATAAAAGCATGTCGATCACAGCATCTATGCCATCACAAATAAAAACAGGAAATTTCAACTGACTGAATGAAGGAAGGGGTGACTGCATTAAAACTACGTTTTGGGGTAAATGTTACCAGCACCTAAAACGTCAGGAGTCCCTGCTCGTGAGACTTGTGGTATCCAAAATGAGGTTAAAACGTAGCTGCACTAACTTGTACGCAATGTGCCTCGAATATGTCAGATGTGTTTATTTTGTGTTGAAGTAAAACGTGTCACCTCTGCTGCGACGCCAGTGCTGCCAGAAAAGGTCGTGTCGAACTAAGGTGCTGAATAATATTCTTCTCACCCTTCCGTATGACCTTGTATTTACATAGACACTGTCACCAGCATAATAATAGATCCTCCTTTACACAGTAAGAACTGATAGCAGGATATTTCAGTTTGCGCCGCTTGGAGCTGGTAATAATCACCTCCCGGCTGTTGTCTAGCCCCATTTCCAGCAGAGGCAGATGACGAGAAAATTCAGAAACAGAAAGAGCATGTGGCGTGTGTGTGTGTGTATGAGATGGTTAAACAGCAAACAAATCCAAAAAGATAGTTTCATTGATTTAACTGCACTTTCTAACAGGCCGACAATTCGAAATCGCATCAATAATATTCATCTTAACCTCTGACATATGGCTCTAATCTGGCTTCTGTGACAGTAACAGCAGTTCAGAGGATAGAAATGAACAAACAAATGTTGTCCTTGATCAGTCTATAAATTAAGCTTCCAACAAAGTGAAGACCTTCAGTAGAAAGTACAAAAGTCTGTGCATATCTGCCTTCATCAAAGTCCACCTTCTGAATTCAAATGTATCAAACGGGATGGCTATTGGTACTTTGTGCGTGCGTGTTTGGCCGTGCTAATTGAGGAAGCGGCGGCAGCGCCTCGCGCCGCAGTTGCAGTGCAGCTTGCTGTTCTCGTCCTCGATGGGGAACTTGTAGTCGTAGGTCAGCTCTTCGCCCCGGTAGATCTTCCTCAGGGCGAAGATGACGATGTGCTTGCGCCCGTCCACGTTGATGACGCGAGAGTAGCAGTTGGGTTCGCATGAGTGGTTGATGAAGCGGGCCGCGTTGCCTTGCATCGTCGCGTCCACCACGTCGAAGTCGTCGATGCGGAACATGTAGCAGCCGATGCCCTGAAGGAGAGCGGTTAAACGACAGTGAGTCATCGCTTTTACATTTACAGCACAATCGACAGTCTAAAGTTAGAAACTTCAAGATCAATTCATGTTTTTGATTGGTCGATATGATCACCAAGAGAAGGACCAGCCAGGATGAGCTGTTCAATAATGAGATGCAGGTTGACTGTTTGTTGTTGTGCTTTGAACTACGATCACTGTGCACAGCAAGAAACAAGATGGCTGCTTCTAATTTATCCGGGACTGAAATCTCAAGGCTCACTTCAACAGGTATGAACGTCTCTCAACATCAACTCGTCTATTGTGATGATGTTTGCTAACCTTGCTGTCATAATACTTCTCCCGCTTATCAGTCAGGACAGCACGAATGACGTTGCCGGCATACTCGATCACCATCTCCCCAGCATCGATGTTCCTTTTGCAGAAAAGGCCGCGACCGTGAATTTCAGATCTGAAGAGGGTTATCAAACAGGAGACAGTTAAACACACGTGAGCATAAAAAATGATAAAGAACATTAATAAAATGTGCTGTTTGGTCGCCTTTACCTGTAAACGCCTACTGCTTCTTTAGATATTTTTTCCAGGTGTCTGAATCTCATTGCCATGGGAAGCTCACTGCTGGTGGCTCGTCTGTCAGAAAAATGTGTTGACATAGATATGTCGTTGTGAGATGGAGTGGGACATTTAAGGTTAGGGTAAAAGAAATGGCAAAATGTTCATTTTACCTGGAAGATTTCAGTGGAAATTCATCCTCCTCTTCATCAAAAGGTCCGACTATGTCAGGGAGCTCTCTGTGCTGTGAGGCCAGGAAGTTAAACATATCGAAAGTGGCTTTCCTGATAAGAAAAAGAGGAAGAAAGAAGATATAATTGATTGATTTGAGCAACATTTAAATAAACCCAAGTCCTTAAAAACAGTTGTGACAGGTCCGTACCGTGTGTGGACTTCGGAGCGAGCGCAGCCGCTGGGATTGAGGGGAAGCTCTTCCTCAATGTCATCGCAGCGGTGGAAGCGGAAGCGGTGGCGTTTGCAGTTTGCGGCACCCTGCAGCTGCTCCAGCAGGAAGATGACAGCGTCGTGGACGACACCGAGCACCCGCGGACCGCTCATACTGCCCAGAGGCAGCTGCTTCAGGTGGAAGCCTGCACGAGCTTCGAGGACACTGTCAATCACCGCACGCCAGGCGACTGAGGGAGGGAAGAGGATAAAAGGAAGGCATGAGAGCTTGGCAAAACATCACAAACGTGTCAACACGTCTAAATGATTATTAAGGTAGCAAAGTCTCAGTGCTGTTAACATGTTGATAAATGATTTAGCACTTTAAACGTGTGTGTATGCATCAGTTGCACACAGTAAACAATCAGCTCTCACCCTCTATACTGTTAGCTTTAACGCTGAAGCCATCATCGCTGGTGATTTCAAAACGTAGGTGGGGCTGGTTCATGTACGTCCTCTTCCTGTGTTTGAGTACAGGTGCATCGTCGTCCGAGCTAAAACCTGCAGAATTAAGTCAGCGAGTCATTTCAAAAGTGTGACATAAAACATTTCGACATCGCTTCAAAATGCCAGATATATGTAATGTAATGTTTAGTTACAAACCTGAATAAGGGCCCCATTCAGAGAGGTCTCCATGGCGAGCGCTGACCCATGTGTGACACCCCATGTGTGTTTTAGCCAGCATGTGACTGTTGGTTTGTGTGTGTGGAGGTGGACTCTCAGTCCGAGGATACCTGAGCAGAAAGGTATGAACAATAAATGTGTGACATCACCTTGAACCTAGAGAAGGTCCAAGTTAGTCAAATTTTATGAGTCAAGAAATCTCCAAAACAAGCCTGTCAAAATAAGACGCATGACTAAGTCATTCAATGCAGAATTTCTACCAAACATTCATTTTTTTAAATTCATGTGCGCTGACACTTTTCACCATCTGCTTCTTTGTTACTTCATAGCACAGTGTCAAGGCTGTAAATGAGTGTTAATTTAAGATGAATTAACCTGGATGGTGTAGGAGGAGGTGGTGGAGCGGTAATCCTCAGCAGCCCAGGCTCGTTATGCATATTCTCCGTGTCCATATCAAGCACATCCGTCATTGTTGGAGCTTTCATTCTCACGCCGCTCGGCCTGTTGGGAAGAAAAGACACAGTGAACATTTTGCTGGCTTAATGCACTGATTCCTGAGACTTGGTGACAAAACATGTCACACAGACAACAGCGCTGCCATAGTTAGCTTCACGGCGGTTGTCAAAATGTTCTTATGAATGCACGGCAATAAATAAAAAGAAGAACATTTTTGAATACCTGGCTTCATTCACTTCATCTGGCTCATTTGAGGGATCCCTCAAGAAGTCAATCTTGGATTTCTTCCTGGAAGGCCTTTCAGACACTGACGACACTCTCTTGATCCTCACTTGGTGCAATGAAGCAGGTGAACCGCTGGGCGTCTCTGAAGATGCAGCTGGTGACTGATCCGAGTCCTCTGCTTCCTTGAACTGCGATGGCCGTCGATGTCTGGCCTTCGGCTTGCGAGTGTTACTGAGGATGATGGGTTCAGTCTTTGCCGCGCTGCGCTGGGTGGCCATGGCTCTGTCGATAATAGCCTGGGCTGTGCTTTCTTTGATGTCGGAGAAAGAGGCTTCAGGAGCGCTGTGCGCTCTGACGGCAGTTGTGGTACCCGGAGTCCCGCTGCTTTTCACAGGCACCACTCTGACGATGATTTTCCTCTCCGCTGTTGTCATGTGGTTACCGGCAGGAGAGGCGTTGGTGGCAGAGACACTTGAACGATTTCTTATTACAACGCGAGGGACTGAGCGCTGCAAGGCATTCCCACTGTGGAGAATCTTTGCAATCTGACTTATTTTATTGTAGGCAGGAGAATTACTACTGAGGGACTGATAAGTGTTCGATCTCGGGTCTTTGATCAGGATCTGACCTTGTCTGTTCACCAGCAGGACTTGAGGCGCGGGATTCTGCGTCGGGGACGAGCTAGTTGTGGCAGCTTCATTCTGAGTGAGAACTTGCTGCTGACTTCCTGGCTTCGAGCTGTCCAAGCGGATGGCGACGGTCCTGCCCCGCGTGGCGCCAGGCTGAATAGGTAGAGCGTTCAAACCATTGATCACAATGGGGGAGGTGACCGTGCGCGGAACGGCGCAAAAAGTGGCGGCAGCAGAGGAAACGGACGTGTTGTTCGGAGTCTGTTGAGACGGCAGCAGCAATTTGAATTTGGTCGGTTGTGGAAGACACGGTTTGGGCGACAAGCGTTTGAGGTTTGGTGCTGGACGTTTTGTCTTCACGAAGATGCTTTTCATCGGGGACGTGGGAGATTTTTTGGTTTCGTGGTCTGGAGAGTAATCAGGGTCATTCAAATCATCTTTAAATCCGTCGGCGGAATCTGTGGATGTGCTGCTGTCATCTTTAAAGTCAGCTTCATTACTTGGGTACGTTACGGCGGCATCTCCAGTGGAGACAAAATGGCCTGTCGCTGAATCCAAAAACACGTCGTCTTGAGCTGTTTCAGGGCTCATCAGGACCTCTTCGCCCTGAACTGACATGCCATTGTTTGCATAGTCTGATTCAGGAACATCAGGCTGTTCCTCAAACTCTTGGTCAGCCGTTGACACATTGTAGACTGACTCCAGCCTCTTTAGAGCAACAGTGAGCTGTTTAGTAGGTGTATTATGGTTGGTGTGCATCTGAATCTCTCCCTCTTCTCCTTCCGTGTCCTCAGCTTCATCGTCACCCTGCTCGCTTTCGTCACTCTCTGACCCTCCATCCGCTCCATCCAACTGTGAGATCGACTGTGTTGAAGTCAGCTGACCTGGAGCATCCGAGCTGCTGGCTGTGTCGCACACCACAGTGCGTGAAAACTTTAAGTAGCGCCTCGAGTCTTCGTCTTCGGAGTCATTATCCCGATTCTCTTCCTGCATTTCCACATCTTGAACTACACCTTCCATCTCTCCTCTCCCGCTTTGTGCTCCGCAGTGGAGCGCCACGTTCTCTGTGAGCAGAGCCTCGTCAAACTCGAGCTTCGCATTCAGCATGGAGGCCACTGCGACCTCTGTGTCGGTGTCAAACACAGTGTATGGCAACTCCTGAGACATCAGGTGGGCTACTTCCTCCTCCAGGTTATCAGGGGCCAGTGAGATGCCATTAGTTGTGGCCACGGCTGCATCTTCTGCCTCAGACGATGCTAGGAAATCTTGGGGAACCTCTGCAGAAACTGGGGTGGTGATTTTAAAGTTTTGTCTCCCTTTCGGGGAGTGAGTGATGGCTCCCTGCCGAGGCGACAACCCTGCAGAAATGCTGGAGTTGGATCTAGGTGGGGAGCTCCAGACTGGTGATGTTGAGTTCTGTCGTGACAGGGGAGGCGAGGCTGATCCCAAGTTTGACGATCTTGGTGGGGAGCTGAAAAGGGCACATCTGGAGTGGACGGTGCCACCAGAGCGGAGGGTCATGGGTACGGATGGATCGCTCTCTGTCGGCGAGGAGCTGCAGCGGCTTCTTGATGAGAGCCTGCGAGGCCGACGGGTGTCTTCCAGGTCCCTCAGTGTGAGGATGTGATGCGATTTGGGAGCAGCAGTCCCTGAAACCATCAAATAAAGAGTGAACAAGAGAACATATTATTTTCTGGTTGTACTTGAGAAAAATGTGACATATTTAACAATCAAAACACAGAGGTCAAAATATCTAAAAACATTTCACATTAACTATGTACCTGGAGATGGAAGAGGTCGAGATGATCCTCCTGCTGGTCTCCTGGCCTGTGGGTAACCAGGACTTTTGGACCTGGGTGTGTTGTGCTGTTTAGAGTTGGGTGATGGAGTAGTGGACTTTATTGGGCTGGATGAGGAGCTTAAACAATCCGGAGACTCCACATCTGTCAAACAAATAGTCCAATCACAGTTCAAGTGGTCACAAAATATGACTGGAAGTACATAAATTCAACTTTTTATGAAGCAAAAAGAAACATTCCAAGAAAACCAAAAGAAGAACTGCATCAGTTTTGATGGATAAGTTAATTTAATTGTTTCAGGGACTTCTTTAAGATTTAAGAGCTCTGTACTTTTCTGGGTCCTTTCTAAAGTGATCGGGACCTAGAAGAAAATATTTAAAGTTGCTGCTGACCTCTATGGTGGCTCGGACTGTGGACTATGGTGTGATTCTCTTCTTGGTCCCACCGTGGATCTTGTTCCTCACCAGGTAGAGGTGTGCTCACTTCTGTGACCTTGCAGGTGTATTTGCAACGTCTGCGGGGATCCACAGTGCTCCAGTACAACCGAGAACACCTGGAGAAGGAAGGGAAGGAGAATGCGTTGATATAAAGAGAAAGAGGAGTGATACCTGAACCAAGCAGTTTCACAATAATGATGCTACATTCAGCACCAAAGTTCCCAAAAGAATCATGGATGGTGCTGCAAAGTATTTGTGTTTCTCGTGACAAACACATTGACCCTGTCAATACCTGTTGTATGACAATGATCACTTACTGATATCCGACAGGGTACAGCATCCTCCCATTTGACGACAGCTCCGACAACACACCAAGTTTCTGAATCTGCAGAGAGCCTGGAAACATGACAAAGGAAAGATGATCGGTATAGGCTGTGTGATGTACAGCAGGCATATTTCATCTGAGTGCGGCAGTCCAGTGGACAGTCTTACCTATGGTCATGTTTATGGATTCTGGCTCTAGCCCTGTGAGGAACTTTCTCCTGAGATTGATGCCCTCAAAGTCGACATATACCCGCCGAGGGACTTCAAACCCTTTCCCAGACACCATCTGGAAGGGCACAAGAAGTCATAAATTAATACAATGTGGAAAAAAAATCAGCAGGTGTTAAGGGTGCATGGGTAAACGTAAGGAATAAATCTTTGCCCCTTTAAATGTATAGCTATAATAAAAGGTTTAGGGTAAAAATTGCATCCATACCTTTGCACTGACAAGATCGCTGTGTTTGTAGCAGTACATCTTCCTGTCCTGCTGGAACACACAGTTCTGGGCACGAGCACACATGAAGTGGAAGTTACTCTGGCAGGTGGCAAGAAAGCAGCCCACAGTGGCTCCTGACTGCCCACAGCGATCACAGCGCTGAGGAATGAAGGACACAATCATCACTTAAAATTATATCACAATGCTTTTCCCATGCCTAGACAAACATCTAGGTACTAAAAATTCAGGTTTCATTTATTTCATATCTTACCAGGTGGCGCCCTCTTGAGACGGCACTGTGCACCTGCAAAAGAGCACTGTTCTCCTCATACACCTCTGCAGACCAAAGGCAGCAGTTAACGTGGGCCCACTCGTTCTGTCCCATGTACAACAGCCGACCTGCGTCCTATCAGGATGAAAACACATTCACATTGCTTAATACACAGTAGAAAGGAACTCTTTAAAATAAATATAAATACATAAAACAGCTCAACTTACACTGGGAACAGAGTCTCCATATTGTTGGCACAGTGCACACTGCCTCGAATCTTCAGTCTTAGCAGTTTCCCGATCACTTGTTCTGTGACCTGTGAGGGAGAAGGAGGACCAAATGAACATTAATATATAGACCAAAGGCAAACCTCCTCCAGTACTTGCTCCTCCAAAGGTTCTGACTAAGAACACATTCCTCAGCATACGTGATACAGAACAGGTACCAATTGTTTCCATACCATGTGCATTCAGAGGGAAGCTGTGCGAGTGCAGGGAGTCGTTTTTCCCTGCATGTGGGCCCCTGGACTCCTTGGGCTGGTATGTCCTTTCCAGCCACTGTGCATAGCTGTGCTCCTTAGATGGTGGGAGGACTGCCTCAGGGAGCATGCCACTATAGAGTGAAGAATAAAGAGGAGAGAGCCAGAGAAGATATTAAACTGTCCATCTTACTGCCGTGTACTGAGTGACACATTTATTCTCTCCAGTTACTTTAATTGCAGTACACTGAACACCACACTGAAAGCTTCAATTATGTTTTGTAAAGCTCAAATATACATCGTGAGGAAATAATTAATGTGTTTACATTCAGGGAATAATGTGTAATTAAATGCCCTGCATAATTAATTTACCTTGGGAATTCCTCAGAGAAGGAGTTCCACTTTTTCAGATGGTGTGCAGGAAACCAACGGAAAGCCTGCTCGATCAGCTGTGAGAAAAGCAGAATTTAATTAAACTCAAACCATGGCCAGAGTCCAGTTTTTGGATATTTCGGACTAAATGCTACTCAAACAGTCTTTTTATAGTTTGTTTAACTCAGCTCCGCATTCCTAAAAATAAACTAAAGCCGTGGGAGATTCGGGAGAGGAGGAAAGCTCACTTGGACATAGTGCGCCTTGGCCTGACTGGTCACTCTCTGATCCTCTGGGAGAAGTTCCTC
Organism: Nibea coibor; assembly: GCA_023373845.1. NCBI lineage: Eukaryota > Metazoa > Chordata > Actinopteri > Sciaenidae > Nibea > Nibea coibor. The sequence continues at coordinate 4,733,679 of CM041735.1, forward strand.
CTCCTTCAGCCATTTCCTCATCACAGAGGCGACATCCGTATGGAAGGCTTTCTGAGACAGCAAGAAGAAAACCACATCAGGGCCAAGATTGAGCCTCAAAGGCAGAAATAATTGTTTGACACTGTTAGTTTCTCTCAGCTGAATGTGGTAACATTTACTCACGATTGAGGTGTAACCGCCCCGTTTAAACTTCTTCTCCATGGCTTGGAGATCACAGACTGGTTGCTGTTCCCTGACGGAGTGTGTGTCTGTTTCCTGACACTGAAATACAAAAAACAGTTTGAGAAGAGGAGAACTTCTATAGGAAATAAGACTTGTAATTTTAAGAGATAATATAACTTTAACAGGACAAGTTGACTTTTGTTTATTACTGTTAAGTATACTGCTTTAGAACAGGACTGTTGGGTGGCTCGTACCATTTTACAGATAAGGAGGTGCTGTGTGCCATTATTGTGGAGGAGGTCAGTGAGCACTTCCTCCAGCCTGGCTATCAGCCGGCTCTGTAGTTCCTCCTTCAAGCTGCTGTGTTCAGCTGGGTGCTGTCTGCAGGGTTGGCAGGTGAAAGACATTTCTTCTGGCTGGTGTGAAAGCAGCTCAAACAGCTCGTCTGTAACGACAAACAAACAGAAAACAGAATGTTGATTCAGATTAGATCTGTAGTGTTTGGTTGTGATGAAAACTTTGGATCTCTTTGAAATTTTAAGTGTTACTCACCTGAAAGTCCTTCACATGTGTGATGAATCCAGTGGCTGCACTCTGAACACTGAATCATCTGTGCGTGCTGCTTGCTGTTGTCATAACACTTGTGGCAGACGGTGCAGAAGTCACCTGATAAATACAGATCATGAATCAGTCACATCAGCCATTGGACTTGTTTTGTTGTTTTGTGGACTAAGTCTGGGACGTTTACAACCAATGAAACATGTATTTGCTGAGCTTTCACATATATGGCTGTGAGGCCTTCAGAAAACACGGCTGTCTCTCAGAGGTTTTACCTTTGTTGTGGAGAAGAGTGCAGTCGGGACAGAGGTCCTGCTCGTGGTTCCAGGCCAAATCCCACGTCTTTCCGGGAGTCACACCGCAGCTTTTACACCGAATGCAGGTCATGCACACCTACACAACAATGTCACAAAACAGCAAGCATGAGGCTATAGAAGGGTTCACACCGGGGACAGTAAAACACAGAAATTGTCCACGCTGGACAGCATGATGGCTTACTTCACTTTCAATATCCCGGAGACTAAACAAGATTTCCATAAATCATATCATAAATTTCTTAAAACAATTACCCAAGGCATGCTGCAGTTCATAGGTTTAGGATAAGTTGGTCCCAAGCAGGATGGGTGGTAGGAAGTTTGGCATCTCCTGCACTGCAACACAGGCTAGACAGGGGGAAAAAAAGGATTAGAGATGTTAATGATGAATATGTTGGGGCGGTCAGTGGCGTAGTGGGTTAAGCGGCCACCCCATGTGTAGAGGCTACAGTCCTCGCTGCAGCTGGCTCCGGTTCGACTCCCGCATCGGATGTCCATTTACTGCGTGTCTCTCCCCCTCTCTCTGCCCCCTGCTTCCTGTCTATCTTCAGCTGTACTATCATTAGAGGCATAAAAAGGTAAAAAAAAAAAGATGAATATGTCATATCCATCTCAAACTATGCTACTACTTTTTTGTTGTTGTTGTTGTGAAATTACCATTATTTCCTAACATGCCGATATCATCTGCATCTGCTACATCAACATATTTTTTATTCATATTACTTGTGTAATGCAAACCAATTCTAAAAGGACAGTTTTACTCAGTACTGTTTTACGACAGACCTAAAAAATGTGAACTTTTCTTTAATAACATTAACAAGACTTTCTTTGGTTATATACATAAGTGATCCTGGTGTACAAACCTTGGTGCTCTTGCTTCGACGGCCACACACATGACAGAATTTGCAGCGCCTGCAGCACCAGTTCTCCTTGTTCTCCTTCATGGGGCGCTCCTCTGGTGAGAGGCAGAAACTGTGGAAAGGTTCACAGCAGATCTGGCAGAATATCATCTGATGGAAGTGAGAAACAAACAGACCAATTCAGCCAGAAAAATATTATTATTGGCACTGCAGGGCGCCAAAACATTGCAAATAAAAAGAACATCATATCATTATTATTATTATTATTATTATTATTATTATTATTATTATTATTGCCGGACTGTTCGGGCTCAGGTACAGAGTCAAATTACCTCATGTCGCCCTTTACTAGCGCAGAGCAGACAGACGGGTTGTGGGGTGGTAGGGACAGATGTGAGGACACTGAGGCCGCCCATTAACCATACATTCTGTACAGCACAGTCCTCCTGGTAGACACAAGGCAAGGCAAAGAAATCACAAGGTAAATTTCATCATCAGTATTTCAAGCTCATCGACATTAACTATAAAAATAAGCAGCATCATAACGACCCTGTAAAAACTACTGAGAAGATGGCTGGTCCTTGACATGTTGGAATAACAAACACCAGGATGAGAGCACTTTCTATAGCTTCAACAGATTTGTATGCTTATAAACTAGAAAAAAAAACAGTTGTTTAGCTTTCTATTTTGCTCAGAGGTACTTATTATAACATCATTATGTGCCTGAGAGAATCAAGTACACGAATTAACTTACAGCTCACTACATTCCCTTACAGAAAAGAGACCATTTACAATTCTTTTATTTTTAATACTTTATATTTTTCTTTAATACCGGGCTGTAGATGTTGAGTACATGATGCTGATAAATGCTGCTGATGATGCTAAAGATGCCATCACAAGACTAGTACAAAAACTCACCTTGAAGTCCACACGGATCTTGTACTTGTTCTGCAACAGGCCCTTTTGGGGAAATCCGTTAGTTAACCCTGCCAGGGTGTTCATTGACGCACACTCTGCAGGATTCTGAGAATGAAGGACATATTGTGGGTCAGTTGTTGGACAGTTTTGCACCACTGTCCTTTTTACAGACACGTCCTCGTCCTCCATTTCCTCTTCTTCAGGCTGATCCCCTCGTTCGTCCTCCTGTTCCTCTCGCGTGTCCTCCTGTAACTTTGTGTGCGGATCGACAGTCTGAGGGAGCACGTGGACAGTTTCTTTGTTAGCTCTGTGTGTCTTGGTCAAAACAGCTAGGCTCTGCATCTCAGACTTTGGAGGTGCCTGAAAACACAACTTTGACGAGGCCTCTGAGTCTAGTATGGACGGGGCGTGCTGTTGAGATGACGCTGATACATAACTGTGCAAATGCAAAGACTCTATCACAGACTGGGGCAAACGGTGCAAGCGTAATGTCAGGGATTTCTGTGGAGAGTCTGTTATGGGATGGGGTGGAAGTAGAGAAGCGGGATGCGTTACAGGCTGGGACAATTCAGGGGTACACTGCATTGTGGAATGGGATGAATGGGAAATAGCAGGCTGTGTTACAAGCTGGGACAATTTTGGATGCAGCTGTGCAGCACACCGATCCATACACTGGGGCAACTGCTGTGGCAAGCACATAGCAGACTGCAGGATAAAATCAGGCAGACGGTGTAAGTGTATTTGGAGCTGTCGCTGCAGCTTCGGCATTGGGCTCCTGGACTCGCTGCTTTCTGGTAAAGTTTCTCTGGGCTCCGTCTCCTCCGTGTTCTCCCGTTCCTGTGGAGGAGGGGACTGCCTAAGCCAACCAGCACGATAGGTTCCAACACTGATACTAGTTACATGCAGAGGAGGCGACGGGCAACAGCCAAAGTGACAGAAAAGTTGGGGAGAGCTGTGACTTTGAGGGTATTGTTAGCCAGAAATAAGAAGCGAGAAAGGGGAGAGAAAGCATTCAGCAGCAGTAGAGATACAGAGGTTAAGTCTAAGTATGCATGTGCCCAGTTCAGAGACAGCTAGACAGTTAGCTGACAACACATTATAAGCACGAACAATCAGTTGTCTTAAGTGTCACTAAATAGGCAGATATCTGTGATGTGTGCAACATGGCTGCAACATGAGACAAATCATCTACTATGATACGTACATATAGGTCAATTTGGACAGATTTTGTTCCGACCGCAGAGAGTACATGTTCTCTCTGAGAATCCATTGTCTCTGTGTAATATGCAGAGTACTGCCACTATAAATTGAATTATGAATGTTTGCTTGAATATATACATATAGTATAATACAGAGTATAATAAACTGCTGTAAAGCTCAAATTCTCTTGTTAAACTGCCTTTTTATCATTGTACAGACGCACCAAGTCTCTGTATAGAACTTTTATGCACTAACACTGACACAGCACTTTGAGTTTCAGTTTTGGACACATGCACACACAGTGTGTTTAGATGTAACGAGCGCATACATGCAGGTATTTGTGTATTTTCATAAAGGTACATGCGTGCTTACCCTCATGCAGGTACTCTAACACACATTACGTATAGCAGCACGCCCTGAACAGTAGGTCTTCACTAACAACCTGTGAATAAGGCTTTTATTTTGTAAAATAGGTCTACGCATGGTTTCGCACCCACAAACGTGTCTGTTTACACTCTGCTCAGCTACTCTCATTAAGAAAGATGCACTCACACACTGTAGTGGCTACTATGAAAAAAGCTACAGCTAATAAAAGAGAAGTTGGCAAAACCAGGAAAAAAAGAAACCAATGTCGGTTTCTCTATAATTCCACATATAAACCACAAAACGACGATTTTGTTTCCTCTTTACTCTCGTCTTCAAAATATGGTGGCTTCCTTTGTCGCTGGTGTGTTTTGGAAGGAGGAGGAAGATGGAGTTATTATTAAGGAGTTATTGGCTCGTGATGACACAAACCAGTGAGTCAATCATCAGTGAGGAGCAGCTCGCAGGCACCATGAGCTTTTAAGATTTTTTGTAAGCTTTTAAGATGAGACAAACACAGATGGGGAATTTCTCATGATGAATGTCAGGAGATTAAAAAAATGCAGGTTAAAAAAAAAAATAATCATGTGCAATAGCACTAACAGACAATTCTTTGGCGACAGAGCAAAAGGCAGTGGACAAACAAACTGTTTGCTACATGAGACTGGCATGTGATTTGAAGAACGTACATGCCAACTAGAATAAGCAGAAGCGAAGAGTCAGGCAGCACAGCCAAGGTTTATGCTTCATCTCAGCTAGTTATGACACGGTGTGACTGACAGCACTTTCAACACTGAAATGAACCGGCTGTACAACGGCTGAGTGTCCCAGTGACAGTGAGCCAGAACACACAACGGCAGGACCTCCTCTAAGTGGAAGGCAGCTATCATTAATATAGCAGCGAGTTTCCTGCTATGATCTGTCAAAATGTGCAGCCAGTCCATTAGGAGTGTTAGAAAGCAAGAGTAAATAGAGGTTCCATGGAAGTGTGATTTTGAAATGATTAGATTCAATTATTGGATTCCTCTCCACATAAAACGCAACACGTTTACCAATTATTATGTAGCGTTCAATCAATTTTAAATTCAAAACAATTTGAAGTCTCATGGATTTTCTTAAGTGATTGTGATTTTGCTTACTGATTGCATACACATACGGGATGGGAGATTGTTTTCCTCACTGTGATTGGCTATTTTTTCTCTTCCTGTGTAAACGTGTGCAAAATGCTTCTCATGTACATGTATTATCAAAGGAGAAAATAAACTTGTGTGAAGTATTTAATGGCTAATTCTTAATGGTTAAGATTTGTACTCCCCCCAGTAAACCTGGTCAAGATATAGAATATGTTAGATTCTGATGAAAACAAAAGGTCACCATTAAAATGCCGCCTCAAACTGAAGCTAAACTGGGAGTGTATGCTCTGCTTCTACCAAAGAAAAATAGGCTGCATTCTATCCTGAACCTAATGTGTACAGAATTTATAAAGCGTGGGGTGAAGTACATGCAAGGTTTTTAACATGAAGAGGAAACAGAAGATGAGCAAGGCTGAAAGATGTTATGTTATTATTAAAACATTCATTCCAACAAAAAACTGAATTAAATGAGACGGTGAGATTCAGACCTGGGCAAAGTATTCCGTGAAAATATTTGGAAGTGTTTGTTGTGTAAATTATGATTACTCAGACTGTCAGTTAATCGATAGATTTGTTATTAAAAAAAAAAAAAAGTTCTTCAGCAGCGTTTTTGAACTGTTGAATCTCAATGGACTATCAATATGAGCCAAAAACACTCAAAATACAACTTTACCCAGGTTTGATTTGGTGACATACCGAAGGTGAGGAGGGAAAGCTTTGTGGTGTTTTTACCTTGTAAGCTCTGGGTTTGTTACCAGCTGCTCTGGAGAACGGCCGGCGATGCTTCAGCACCTCAGGCGCAGGGTTGTCTGGCAGTGATCCGCCATCTTGAGGGGCAAGATCTCCAAAAGAAGATAAACAGACCTAAGACACGATCCTGGTTCCACCTTAAATACTACTTTTAAAAAGAACAGCTCCTTTCGTGAAAGAACTGCTCCTCCCTTTTCAAAACAGGGAGGCTCTTTAAAATCTAAGTCTCAATCTGGACCTTTCTGTTTTTAATCAAGTCAAATTTACTTTGTGATTAAAGTAGTAAGTAAAACATTTCCTACAGCTGCAGCTTCTGGCGAAACACAGGGTGACTTTTATTCTGAAGTCGCTACAGGAAATGTCATGTCTGTCAGTGAGGTTGACACTGACTGCCGTAGTTCATCTCAAACATTGACATTTTCTGACAGCGGATCAGCATGAAATGTTACAGAGTGGTGGAACAAGAAGGAGCAGCCACATCTAACAGCTGGATGAAGAGCTGCAGGCGACAGGCTGCATACTTCCAACTTCTCAGCGAGCTAAGTCAACCATCTCCTTTCACCGTGCCCTGCTGTTGTGCTCACAGGCTGAGCCTGTCTTCTTATAAATACTGCAAATAGTACAGTTTGTTCTGCAGGCCCCGTATTTCTGTGACTTGTAGTATTAAACCTTCCCAAGTAACTGCAGGTGTTCCCAAATCAAGCAGAACTGAAATCTTAAAGGATTATAAGGTTGTAATAACAGAACAAACCAGCCAAGCCAAGATAAGTGTTACATTACAAACAGTTTCAATCTTTCTTAAACCTGCACCTTGGTGTTTTATCTATTAGCCAAAAAGAAATTAAAATACCATTAAAATTCCAACGAAGGTTTGAAAAAGGCACTTCAAATGATTGCATAACTGATCTTGATATCTGTTATCTGTTCTGTGAGGAATATAAAAGTGATTTGTGTTGAGAAAATGATGCATTACTTACCTTGGTTGCTAGCGGCAGCTGCATTTGGCTTGATTGCTGGTTTGTCTGACTTATCCTGTCCTCCTTCTTCATCCTCTTCTTCAGATTCAGACTTCAACAGTCTGCTGTAGGAGCGTGGTGTGATGTTACGCAGGGACTGTTTCCTGACTCCTGTCAACATCGAGGACGATCCCTCGTCTGCTCCTCCAAACCTCCAGTTTGCATCATCACTGCTTGACACAGAGCCCGAAAACCGCCTCGCCTGGACTGAGAAACAGGAGTTTGTAAACATCTGCATAAGTTATTGATTTTTTTTATAATCTTACAGAGCAGGAGCATCATCTAAGTAGAGACATACCTTTAAATGGTTTGATGATGCGCTCCATCTTTGCTTTCTCAATCCGGTCACACTTCTTATATCTGGGGTCAGAAGGAGGAGTAAAATGGAACTGTATGTCCAAGGCAAAGTGCATGTGTAGACATCTATGAATGTGTTTAACTGTAAGAGTCGACTTGCCTTCATTAACTGGAATGTTTAATATGTTTTACTGGAAAAAAATAAAAAGTATTTTCATGTAAAAAAAAATACTTCAAATCTACACCTACAAGTTAAAACAGTATTTTAGGCACCACGTACTCCAACATTTTAGAGCTCTACTTGGCCGTAAAGTCAAAATGTAAATACGTCGGTACTTGCTATTTTTTAAACTGGCTGGATGATCTGTACTGCATGCTTTCGAAGCAATAGTTTGATAAGCTGGTTAGCTTAGCACAAACACTGGAAACAGGGGGTAACAGCTAGCTTGACTTTGCTCAAAGGTAACAAAATTCACCTGCTAAAAAATCTAAAGCTCACAAGTTAATATGTTATATCATGTTTAATCTGTGTAAATGTGTTATCTCTCTCAGTTTCCTGTCTTTATAGTAAGATGAACTAGTAGGCTGCTATATCATTTCATATTTACCATGCAGATATGAGAGTAGAGTAGTATCAATCATTAAAGACAATAAGTGTATTTCACAAAATGTGAATTATTGTAAACTATTCCTTTCAACTAAAGCATTTCATTGTCTTTTCTCTGATGGTTAGGGCCTTTATTTACCTGAATGGCAGTAAGAATCAGACTTCCCTTCAGTACATCAGTACAGAGTCATGTCAGGCATTTCATTTAGTCTTTTTCCCCAAGCAATGTTAACAACCATGAATAAGACCGATACTTCCGCCATGATTTTTACATTACAAGTTTCATTGGTACACTAGGTAGTAAATTTTCAGTAACAAAGTAGGAAAAACATGAGATCTTGATATCTGAAGAGTTGATGTATTCATACTGTGAGCTCCTCGTGCTGGCCTTGTGTGTTAATGCCCATAAAACATTTGCTAAAAACTGATCAAAAGCTCTTCACCAGTGTGAGAGAAACACCCATACAACATACACACTTGCACAGTAAAATAAGCCATGTCACCAGCCTAAACTCAACAATCTGAATTTGTGATGAGCTTAACTTACATGCAACACTGTCGCTTGGTGTTGGGTCCCCCGAACTTGGGCTTGTCGAGGCAGTTGACACACTCCGCGCAGTCCTCCTCTATCAAACAGCCTTTGCAGTGTCCACAGCGCCTGGAGCGAACTCCCCCGGGCGTGAACCGACTCAGAACCTTCCTTTTCCTGAACCTGTGGCCCTTCCCCCTCCCCCGCCCCCTCCTCCTCCGCTGGATGTTTTCCTGAGAGACAACCCACTGAGCCCTGCCCTGATCAGTGATGTCATCGTCATCATCTGCCACATCTGGAGGCAAGAGATAGAGGAGATTGGGTAAAAGAGCCACAACATTGTACATCTCAAACATCATGAAGGTCATGTGACGTGGGGCGACATATGTGGATGCCAGAACTTACAAATCAGTCGGCAGGAGACATGACAGGCCTAACTGAGGTGATTGGAGGTGTTTGTATACTCATTTACTGCTCTTTTGTCCAACAAGCAAGCCTGGTTTCAACAGCTACTGTAGACACTACTGGCTGCCTGGAGTGTTGGCAATCCACGATTCACTCTAGAATAAAGTTAGGTAACTGGACGTCTGACAGTGCTTGTGGAAATTCCCCTGCCTGGCCTTTTTGGATTCCAAAACTACTAGAAATAGCTTTCAAACGTAATTCCCTTGAACCTTTTGCAACCCCCAGTGGTGTAATTTTAATGCCAGCTGGCACAAAGCAACTTCAGAGTGAAAATTCATTACTTAGGAGGTAGCGATTGTCATAATTTTTATTGAATAATTTAGCTGCAACAACCTTGTGTAAGGATCCGTTTTTTTTCCAAACAGCACTAAATGTGTTCATTCGAGGACAGAATTCAGGGCAGTGAGTCCATTTGTCAAACGGCACTTCCTCACCTCATACTGAGTGATGCTCACTCGACCAGTGTTGGGTATAGCTTTCCAACAGCGGTGGCTAATCTGTGTGTGACAAAAGATATTTTTGCTGGCAAATAATTTAGTTACAACTACATTGAGCTAACAAAGCAGTATTATTTTAGTTTTGCTCAGCAGCTTTGCCAAAAGCTTTCTTTCTTCTTTTTAATTTTTTAGATCGTGTGTTTGTAACTGCAGAAGCTTAACGATGCCAGTTTGAAAGAATATTTTAGCTGTTGAATGTTTTCATTATAATAAATATATATATATAACATTTTGGAAACATTGGAGTGAAAAACAGTTAACCTACCTGAGAGCCTGGTTATATACAGTATCAGTCGATCTATTTATTTTAAACCATCTGTCTATTCCAGGATGACAATTACTTGACGACACAGTTCTCCTGAACACTTTGCAATAAGCTGTGAGGACGTAAGCTTCTGAGCTTGTCCGTGAAAGTTCAGTAACATAACATAAATCTGACCCTGTAAGATCTTTTGCAACACCACATAGAACGCAACTCAATTTCAGTTTCACCATCACACAAAACAATAATTCATTAAAAATATCATGATAAATTCATTCAGGCCTGGGCTTAAGTCAACACTTGCTACAGGCCTCCTGCATGGGGCCCCTCCTTTGCATGATGTGGACATTTCAACTACAGAGGGTGACACTGAATAAACTTATACTACATACCGTGTTGATACTATGTTATCAGCATCAATTTACTTCCTTCATACCATCATAAAATAAGACAGCACTGACTTGTATTTACTTTGCTGGTCCAAAGAAAGGGACAAACATTTTACTTTCCATGCACAATACTAACTAAATTTAGTTTACATGCAGTTCAAAATAAATAAATAAATAAATGATGGTACACATTACAGACCATTAACTGCACGGGTCATTTGCGCTACACCTTGCAGATGTGCACATATTGTGTAAATAAGTTGATTTTAAATTTAGAACACGTCAATTCTGAGCATTAACTTGCTCAGGATGTAAAGAGTCACTCTCTTCCTTGCTTATCAAACATAAACGGTGCAATGCAAAATGCACTGAGGTGCTCACCTTTCTCTGGTAAAGTCAAAGAGAGGTTCATTTCTGCATTCTGTTTAAAAACAACACATGTAGATGCCTTCCGTACCTTCTGCTGTGGGAGAAAAGGTGATGCCCTCTCTCTCGTGAAGTGGCAGGGCGCTGAGTCTGGGGATATCATCTGGCACCATGGCGCGGGGCTGGCCCAAAGCCACCGCTGCAGCCCGACAGACATGTTTGATCCTCGGACCACCGAGTGTCTGCTCCTGCACGCCCACACATACGAGAAAAATATGGTGAGATGAAAGCAGATCTTCTAATAATGACCAAACATAGAAATGTATTGCAGAATTCACCTCTAACCACTGTGGTGCTCTTACTGTCTTCTATCTCTCTTGTGCTATTGTGCTGTTTATTTATCAAAAGGTGCTCCACAAATAAAGTTTTTGTAGTTGAAATACAGCAGCAGCTGCAGCAGTTGGTTTCCTCACTGCTATATGTACAAAAGCAAGTGTTTTTCCTTCGTGATGGCTCAGCACCTTTACCCTGTGTATCTACCTATTCTCATGAGCTACTGCACAGAACAAGGCAGGTAAGAATCAAACCACAGAGCGGGCTGCTTCAGCAAACATTTTACATAAAAAAAGGGACATTTTCAAGTTACAAGTACTACCTGAGGGCGAGTGTCTTTGGGAGATACGCCAACTCTCCTCTTCCTCCTCCTTCCACTCACTGGCACTTGAGAGTCTGTGGAGCCCAACTAATGGTCCAAACACGAAGGGAAAAACAAGGTTTTATGCAAGAGGTGCTAGAACATCATTATGTTGCTATGCCTTCCTAAATAAAACAAGTTATAATCAGACTAAAATAAGACAATGAAACAAATGGTACAATTGTCTACTTGACAGAGGATTAAATGTCGTGTTTTGTCTGACCAACAGCTGACTTATTTTGACTCATTTTAACGCACATTGTGCAGTCATGTATACCAGGCTGATTTAATAATTCTTTACAATCTTTTCTTTTTCGACTTGATCTGAGATCATTACCTGTGACAACTTGAGCTGCTTCTGTTGATCGATCTTGATGAGCTGGACTTTGGCTTTCTTCAGCAGATGGAGCATTGTCTTATTGGCTCCACTGAGACCAATCCGATGGCTCGGCCCGCTGACTTCCACTGCCTCGCGACTCTCCCCGGTCATGCTTCCAGCTTCATCTGTACCAAACGGTGTGAATAAAGCAAGTCTGGTTAGATAATGTACAACCAAACATCTTATTATTGTAGAACCACCTATTTGAAAACACAGCCCTGAACGTAACAGTAGAGCAGTCACTTCAATTTATTAAATTCTCTCTTCCATCTCTTGATTGTATACTCCACTAAATATTTCCAGTCTGTCTTTTTCCAGTTTGACTTGTCTAATGCAGCTAAAACATCTTTAAAAATGCATAAATAAAAAATGCTGCTGACCTTTCTCAGTTTCACCTGAACTGTGCAGAGTTATAAGGATATGTATGTGTGTAGATAGAGAGATATATATAAAAACCAAAAGAAGAAACAATCCTTACTGTTGTTGCCTTTGTCTACTGATGGCACATGTGAGGGAGCTTCCATATCAGTGTTCAACACCACAGCTAGTTTCCTCACAACACCAGGAGAGTCCATCTCCTCCATCATGATCTTTGACCTCCGCCTCTTCTTGACATGAGAGGACAACCGGTCGCCTTCATGTGTATAATCCCCCTGAGCGTCGGGCTGGCCTTTCTTTTTCTCTGCAAGTTTCAAGGTCAGTTTCTTGAGGTTCTTGTAGATCTCTAGGTGACTTGAGCCTTGACTGGGCTTTGATACAGAGGACACGCTGTCAACCACAGATGCAGAGTCGCTGTCTGACGGCAGCGAGCTGTCGTCGTAGCTTGACTCATGACACGACGGACTTGGTTTTCCGTCATCTCTCTGTTGACTTTTCAACCACGTTGTCAGAGAACCTTTTGGGAAGGGAATCATTTCCTCATCCAAGAACCTTTTCGGAACTTTGATAACACGGGACGACCGTGCGCTCATTACAGGGGTGGAGTTGTTGGAGCTCTGCTGGGCTTGTTCAGAAATGAAGCTTGGCTCACCCTCTGATGGAGTGATATTCTGACCTTGCACCTGCTGCTCAGTCACATCCAGTGAGGGCGTGGCTGGAATGGGCTCTGTTACATAAGTGTAAAAAACACGCCTTGTGCGATTACGACTCAGTTGTGGGCGATCAATGATGGAAAGGGTTTTTTTTGGTGCCTTTCGTTTTCCAAACAAAGCTCTGCGTTGTCTTTTATGCACTTTTTTTTCAGGAGAATCTGCACCTTTACACTCCAGAGGCATTGCTGCCTCGTCTCCACTTTGGGCACCGGCCTCAGCTCCAGCCTCCGGAGAGGCACCCATACCCTTAGGCATTTTCTTCCTCTGCCGTTTGTGAAAGGATGTGAATGACAGAGCTACTGCTTGAGATGTGCGTCTGTTGTTCCCAAATCGAAAGCCCCTGATGCGTCTGACAGATCTCTGTGACTGGGACTGGTCTGTGTACGAGTCCTCCGACACCTCGCCTTCTTCTTTGACCTTGGAAGCCTTTTCTGCACCCTTGACTGCTGTCAGAGCGCTTCCTGGCCTTTCTTGCTTGAGGCTACCGGCCGTTTGGTTTTGCTTGCTGCCTGAGTCTGCTGATTTTCCTGTTTTCCTGATAATGTCAGCTGATCTTGTACTGCTCTGTCTACCTGAGGGCTGCACATCTGCATGTTTGGCTTTCGCAGTGAGAGCTACCTGTTTGCCATGCAGTTTAATAACCACTTTGGGTATTTGTTGGTCTTTTGCTGGGCTGTCTTTACCATCCTGCACTTCTTTAGGGACCCTTGGTACAATTTTCCCAATAAGAGCCGCTTTTGGAGTCTTGGGTAAAATTTTTCCAATGAGAGGCTTTGCTCCCAGAGAATGACCCGAAGCTTGGGGAGGCTTTGCTTGGCTGGCTAACGATGACTGAGGAACAGGGCCAGAAGTTTTCTGTGGACGAACTCTTGTGGTCCCAAATCCAGTGAAATCTTCCTCCTGGTAAAAAACACAAAAAGTAAAACATTTAAGTGATTTTAATATAAGATGTGAATATGTTGAAATGAAGACATTTATATAAAATATGAAAATGATCACCAAATAATTACAGACACGTGGCAGATTTTAAAATTTCGGCATTTCTAGACAACTAAACTCCCACAAGGGTGTCACTTTCTTTCCACCGTGCTAAAGCACAACTTAAGTTTGTGCAGTTGATGTTAAATTTCACCCAAGCCACTACAGGTATTATGCAACTCAAACTGACAATGTGATTCTCCATATATTCCCCCCAGATTCTGAGTTCATCGTTTGATTATCAGGTATCAGCCCTGTAGAAAATGTGGTTCAGCATCAGAGCACTGCTCTCTGCTCTTACTCCAGTGTTGCATCAGTGTAGTGCTGAGACACCACGTGAAGCAGATTTTGGTTTCAATCAGCTGTGAGAAATAACTCAGCAGATTCTCTACCTGTGCACCATTACAGCGCATTTGCCTAAATTTGAGTGAGATAAATATTTCTTTCTGTAATAAATCATAGGTGTAGCACTCACTCTATATTGGAATTTAAATAAATAAATTAATAAATAAACAAACACACAGTGAACTTCAACCAAATCCTCCCCTAAAATTATGATATTTGAACCCAGCTAAGTCCTGGAAATATTCAAACTTCATCGTTACAAATGTTTAAATGGATGCTTTGGAAGGTCAGTCTCCAGCATCCTCTTATTCAGGCATCTGTTGACCTCAGATGTAAAGATTGCACGCTACACCAGATCAAAAGAACACTTCGACTTGACTTTCAGTTACTTGAATCCATCTGCATGCGCAAAAAAAAAGAAAAAAAAAAGACTCTGTAGATTTGTCAGCAATGAAATTCCCCTAATGAGATCTACTGAAAAGCACAACGGAGCACATGAGTGTGTGGGACACTGAGTGACGTGCGGTACTCCAGTTGAGCAGCACCCACAAGGTTTAGCATCAGTCATGTGATTACGTTATAGTGCACTCTAAAGGGGTTGCATCAGTGAAGTCCAACTGATGTCAGATACTAAAGCACCTGCTGCTCTGGAGATTAAATAATACGACCAGATCCAATTTGGCATTATATCATTATGGCCCATCCTGTCTGGCCGGGCCTAAAAGGAGATCACCTTAGAAGTAAATGCTATCTAACAAGGCTCGTGCAGCATGGTGGGTTCAAGTCCTCTCTTGTTTGACTCCAGCTCTTAACTGGCAGAGAGCATAGTTGTACAAAGAGCATGGACTAGCAAACCTCTCACAGCGTATATAAAAAATAAATAATATCACCATATTCCTATGCAAAAAATACATTTCCTGACTGCAACTTTAGATGATATCATTTCATCCTCAGTGCACCTGGACCCTCTCATGCATGGCGACCAACAAGACTTGACTTCAGTCATGTGGACGCATCATACTGTGCACTTTTGCAATAATTCATTGTTTGTGTCAAACTAACATATGGAAGTAAGATGAATGTGCTGTTGGAGCATCTGTTGCAGGGTGCACACAATCCAGAGTCATCCTCTTTATTTAAAATAGACTGAATTTATAAATACAAATAGAAATTTGGGGAAAGAATAATAATTATGGCAGATGTGCATGATAGGAGTGACTGTTTGTAAACACAGACAGTGCTACATTAGCTTTTGGAATATTTTTTTAATGCATGGTCCAAATTAAGCCTATAACGTTTCTGTTTCCTCTCCCGGTGCATCCCACGTTAAGGCTGACGTTCAAAACACCGAGCAGTCAGCTGACATCTCCAACGTGGAGAGTGTGAACCCCAAGTTAGCAGTTCAATTACGGCAATTGTATCAGCCTGTGGATGTCAACACAGTGTGGGAAGTTGAAACTCAACAAAACGTGTAAAAAAAAAAGGACATCTCTCGGTTTCCACAACAAAACACATCCACGGTTGTTATCATACCGCCAAAGTTTCCGCCTAATGTTCTTTTCATGCAAACAAACTCTGCTGGACAGACATTAGTCTCTCTCTGTGAGAGGGAGAGGCTGTTGAAACTCGTCAATTTTAAAACAGGCAATGAACTATTAATATTTGCAGGAGAAAGCAGATTAGATATATTACTCTATCCGAAACATACCGTGCTAGCTACAATGAGCATTTTGTGTTTAGTGTTTTAAAGCTAAGTTAAGGCTAACTAGCTTTACGTTAGCTTTAACACTTCAGTAAGTAACAAACAAATTGTGTCATTGTTTCAAACCCGCTGGCTTTATGTTTCCCGTTAAGCGTATTGTTATCCACCTAGCTGACGTGCTATAGTTAGCTTATTCACCTCTTCGCTGCTGGAGTCGAACCCCGCATCTTTCTGCCGCCTGTGCTTCTCCGTCACCCCGAGCAGGCGCAGCAGGGACGGATCCTCACTCAACGCAAGGCCGATGTTGACGGGCCTCGGCCCTCCGGCAGCGAGCTCCCCGTCGTCCGAGCCCAATCTTCCGCGTCTGATACGTTTCTCCGACCGCAGCCTGCTGCGAGCCGTGCAAGGCCGACCCGGGAAACGAGCCCGGGCGACCCCTTGGGTACTCAAGCCCGTGACGGTAGCGGGAGGTGATAATCCGCCTCCCGATGCCGCCATTATTTACTACAACAACACGGACGGCGCGCGGGTAGAGGCTGACAGCAGCGATATGAGAGGCAAGATGGACTGCGCGCAAGCAAAGGCGCGAGATAGAAAGGAACCCCAGATGCATCATGGGAAAACGAACTTCTCCGCCCCTGGACGACGTCACGTCGAAACACTGGGCGACGTCGCCTTTCTTCTGGTGTCAGGTGCAAATGGTTATAAAAGTATTGTGCGCGGATTGAAAATTGTGTAATCCAGAAGTATCATAAAATGAAAATACTCAAGTGATAAGTAATGTAAGTTAATGTGCTTGGTTACTTTACAGCACAAAAACAGTCATTGTCATTGTTGTTGAATTTTTGTGAGAACAAAAACTGGATATTATAAAGGAAAAATTCACATCACTTACATTATTCCGGTCTTTCCATAGTGGACAAATAAGCTTATAAGCTTTCCGTTGAGATATGTTTGTTTTTTCAAGGACAAAATCACAATCTTCATTGAATGATCAAAAAGATGCAGTTGGATGCAGAACAGTGACTGTCCTCATTACCTCGTTTCCCTTCTTAAACTAAAATAATGCATTAGAAAATAAAATGCAAGCTGCTAGTTCTGTTCATTATTACTGGTTTTCTTAATCCTACATTTGCTGCTGAGTAAATCTTAAAATTCACTATTGCATAACCACAATAGACCATGAATATTTAGCACTTTTTAACCTTAGCAGCTTTAATTGTTGCCTCTCATTCACCCATACATACACACTCACATAAATTTAGAGCCAAAGACACCACAGAAATGTAAGTAATGTTTAATTTCATAATTATTTACTTTTGACAGAGAATTTTAAGACCAAGAGATTACATCATTAAAGTCTCATCATACAGATTCCTATACTCCATTTATTGAATTTTACATTCACTGTGTAATTGTCACCATGATGAGTTTTCCTGAAAATAAAACAGTACAGTTAAATACAAAACATTCCCAGACTTGAGAGAAAGCTAGGTACTCTACAATGAATATAAAACATATCAGGTACAATAGAGGTAATACGGACAACAAAAAGGCCCTTGTGACATGAGCTTATAATGGAGAGAAATAATAATTATGTACAGATTGGTACAGGTTTATTCACAAGATGTCTTTCTAAAAGGAAGTGAAAACAACATTCCAGAAACAACCTCCACAATCATGTTGCATACGCTTGCTTCAAAAACTCTCACCCTAAAATATTCACATAAAAATCTTAGTACGTACACTATGGAGAATGTGACAGAAGTTCTGACAATGATTGAACTGAGTGATGTAGGATGAAGTTGCAGTCTCTTCCCCATATATTATCTCTGTTCTGCTTCTTCCTCGCCCTCAGTGTGGGTGTTCTGGTGGATTTTTAGGATGCTCTCTCGTGCAAAGCTCTTTCCACAGGTGTGACAGGTGTATTCAGCACGATGAGCCCTGGCCATGTGTATTTTGAGCTGTTCGGGTCTAGTGTAGCTCTCCTCGCACTCTATGCACGTGAGAGCCTTGCGAGGTAGAGGCCCATGCTCCTCCCTTTTGTGTGCCCGCAGGGCTGCAACAGAAGGAAATGTGAGGTCACAATCTGCTTCAGAACAAGGAATCTTGAGCTCAGTTTGTGCATCGTTGGGGGCGCATCCCTCTGTTATGGAGTTATTACATCCTTCCTCTGCTTGCTCTTCCTGTTTGATCTTCTTGATGTCGGCCATTTCCATCTGAGCTGCGTACTTCGGTTTACGGCCACGTTTTTTGCCCTGTGGCTTAATCTCACAGTTTAGATCATTAGCAAATATCTCCTGGTGCTGTAGAAGCTCTTCTTCTGTCTGGAAACCACGGCTACATTTGCAGCATTGGTAGGTGTTGATGTCATCTGCGACTACTGGGCGCTGGGGGTGCACTGCAATGCGATGATTACGAAGTCGTGAAGGACTGGGGAACAAGGCGCCACAGTCCCTGCAAGGACACCGTCGTTCTATGCACTCATGTCGTCTGTGTTTGTTCAGCTGCAAGACATTTTACATTAATTATAGACAATGAACAGTTATTTTATCATTTCCCAAGAACAAAAAGAAAAAGATGAGCCTGATGTGCCCTCACCTCAGTGAAGGTGAAGAAGTTTTTCCGGCAGTAAGGACAGTTGAAGGGCTTCTCTTCTCTGCTGTGGGTGGCCTGGTGCTGGCTGAGTTCATCGGAGGAAGAGAAGCACTTGTCACACGTGTAGCAAGTAAAGAGTGTATTAGTCTGCAAAAGAATGAGCAGAACATTGGTTTAAAAAAATGAAATCACTCAATATTTATTTATTGCTTTTTTTTTTTTAGAATAAAATGTGATTACACATAATTTTCCTCAGCCATTCTCAAGCCAAATTTCAACTCTTTTTGTCCAAGATAATATGATGCACAAAAAGACAAAATTATACAGCCAATATTATTGCCCCATATTGACAGTGATCTCTAACAGGGAGTAAAATGTAAAATGTCCCACGCAGTACACAACTTGGTCACGATTTTTCCCTCTAAATTATTATATTATATAGATATTTTCTTTCAAAATATCGACCACAAAAATCCAGTATTGGCAACAGTGCGAATAACTGATAAATGTGAAGATTTGGTGCATTTTGCTTCCTATGATACTGTACTACATGTATTTTGGACTGTTGGTGGAGTGGATACATATATTTACTCTAAATTGTAACAAACATTTCCACTATTTTCTCATATTTTATAAATCAGATGATTAATTTATCAAACTGATTACTTAAGCATAACCTGAAACACAACCTGGCCTATTTAGTCTGCCTTTCCCTACCTGCTGCAGCTGCTGTTTGTACTGGTCCCGATGGCTCTTCCTCATGTGTCTCTCCTTGGCTTTGGAGTTACAGAAGGTGATGAAGCACTGAAAACACTGCAGACTCTCATGCTGATCTGCATCACAATAAGACGAAGGTGTCTGATGATTAGTTACACTTAGTGTAATAACAGGAATAAATATATAACTGCCTGGCTTAACGTTACTATGAGTGCTGTGAAATGAAACTTGATCCACAGCATCACATCATATATATATATATATATATATGTGTGTAAGCTTACAGGACTGCAGAGGACCGACGGCGGGCTCGGACTTGATTTCTGTTGAGGTGGATCTCCTCTCGCTGCCAACAATGACTTGCTCTATCTTCAACATTTCCATGCTGAGGCTTTTAGACACAACCCCGGCCGCATGGAGCTGTAACATATAAACACACTGAATGCATCACAATCATCAACATCATCATGGGAGATCACAGGCTAAAGCTAAACCGACTCTAAGAGATAACTGCAGTGGCTAGCGTTAGCCCGCCAACAGACGAGAAATATAGATATTTCCGCTAAATAAGCAAATATTAAAAACTAGGTTCATGAAAAACAGTCATTTGCTGTTGTTTTGTTGTTTTTCATTTATTTTGGAGAGACTAGTGATGAAATAACGCCAAAAAACAATTAACACAAGGGCTGAGCTAATTGATAGTAGGATGGAGAGCGGACACTAATCAACATGCACAGCTACAACATTGTGCTCATACATTTTAACAACATTTTAAACAGTGGTGCCTTGTGCTTACTTTAGTTTTGCAGCTGTGTGTTTACAAATGAGCATATATGTGAGGAATTATCATTAGATTTGACTTAAATATTTGTAAACAACCCAAAGGGCGTCCATTTCTTACCGTACGACACGGCGATACGTCCACCGAAATGAAGCCGCGGTGAATAGTCTGCCCACGTCACGTGACGCGAGAAACTGCTGACATTGCAGTTGTCGCGAGATTATGACACTGCAGCTGGAACGTACTGCCGCTGTTTGTTTATGAACCTTTCATTAATTTTCTCATAAATTTGAGCTTTATAGGATAAAACCATGATTTGGTGGTATAGAATATAATTATACATTTTTTTATAGTAAGTGTAAGTGTAACCCTGGCTGTGCTGAACGTTCTGCTACACTGCTTTAATGTTAACTTTCTTTAACATTGCACAATAGAAAAAAAAAGCAGAGAAGAAAAGGAATAATTTGCACTGGCAGGTCTTCAGTTTTTAGGGGAAACATTAAAAAAAAATATTAAAATTATTGGTCATTAGCGTTACTACTACTACATTTTTTAAAATGTAAAACATTCAAACAAGAGACTGAGATTAAAATACCACAAAGACAAAAACAAAGGCATTTTTAAGATTCATAGAATTTATTGGTAGTTTCAGACAAGGCAGATGCATCAAGGTAAAACTTGATGATGAGGTGATAAAGACGGCATTTTATCACTTTAAATAATTCGCAGATGACACAAGCACAGGGTTAAGGGCGTGTGAGGCAGAAGAACAAAATCAAGGAGGTGTAGGCGCCACTTAAGCCCTGGCCTGCTTCTGTTGTTGGTATTCAGAAATTCGGTTTTCCATCACAGGCCTGAAGTGCCTGATCAGTCCCTGAGAACACAGAAAAGAGAATAGTACATTAATCTGTCTTGAATTAAAGTAAAATATGCTGCAACACAAACAGTACATTAGTATAGGTTTACAAATGAGCAGGGAGAGTGCTGATGAAGAGAACCGGTGAGGGCTAAATGTCTACCATTTTCCCTTGAAATTCCTATCAGTGACCCTGTTATTATGCAAATACATTTTGACATGTTGCTACCTGCACTGGCCATGCTGCACCGTCTCCCAGAGCACAGATAGTGTGGCCCTCAATCTGCTTACTGAGCTCCCAAATCATATCGATCTCTGCTGCCCGTGCATCACCTTTCACAAAGCGCCACATCATCTTATTCATCCAGTCCACTCCTAAAGACAGAGAAAAGGGGGAAATGATGCAAGTTTGCAAGAGGCAGGGAGCCGATGCATGAAAAGACGCTGAAGTGGTACTTACCCTCTCTGCAGGGCGTGCACTGGCCACAGCTCTCATGTTTATAGAATTCAATCAGGCGGGCGATGGCTCTGATGATGTCAGTCTGCAAAAACAATGCATCCACCAATGTAACACATTTAATGACATCTTTATGTGTGTATGCAGCAGAGGTGGCAAACTCACAGATTTGTCCATGACAATAATTGCGGCTGTGCCCAGGCCGGTCTGAGCCTGGATGAGGCCATCAAAGTCCATCAGCACCTCTTCACACACGCTCTTGGGAATGAGGGGTGTTGAGGAGCCACCGGGGATTATAGCCAGCAGGTTATCCCAACCGCCACGCACTCCACCTACCAGACAGATGTTTGTTTCAATTAAGTAAAAAAAAACTGCATTCACTTAGGCTGCGCTTATGTTAAGCTGACTTAATCTTTTCGCTCCACAACCCTTTTGGAACAGGAAAACACTTGCAGATAAACAAATCATGCATTTAGGTTTCCTACTTTCAGCAGTTTCATTTCATTTTTTACAGAAGGGCTTCATGTCACAAGAAAAAGTTTTTTTTTTCACCATTTGCAAGTATTTTCTTGACAAAATCCCAAGAATAATGTCACAAAACTGCAAACATCTCACTCCATCCCCCAAAGTCCAACAGGCTCCTTACAACATTGGATACATTTGGTGATGTACCTGCGTGCCTCTCGATGAGGTCTTTCAAAGGGATAGACATCTCCTCCTCTACGGTGCAGGGGGTGTTAACATGGCCGGAGATGTTGAAGAGCTTTGTGCCGGAGTTTCTCTCCCTGCCAAAGCCCAGAAACCACGAGCCTCCACGACGACAGATGGTGGGCGCCACGGATACAGTCTCCACATTGGCAACAGTTGTTGGGCAACCAAACACACCTTGAAGACAGCAGCAGAAGTGAAGCAGACATTTCAGAACGGCTTCAGAACGACAAGAAAAAGAAATCTTCAACGTCTGAAATATTTTCTCCCCCTCTGTGCCTTGGAACTCACCCACATCAGCAGGAAACGGGGGCTTCAGGCGGGGCTTCCCCTGCTTTCCCTCTATGGACTCAATAAGAGCAGTCTCCTCTCCACAGATGTACGCTCCAGCACCACGGACCACAAACACATCGAAGTCATAACCAGAGCCACAGGCGTTCCTTCCAATGAGCCCAGCAGCATAAGCCTCATTGATAGCCACCTAAGAACAAGATATGGAAAATATAATGCTTTAACTGGATGAATCATTACATAAATATATGCATAAATCTATATTTTATGAATACATGAATAAATAACAGAAAGTGCATTGATGTAATCAGCATTTTTAGTCATAACTATATGAAAATGTTTGAGCATCGATGGTCGATCTTGAACTTTGAGAACAGAATATGAAGAAGACGCCCAACACAGTCGAGCTTAGATTATTTTGTTACACACAAGATTAGGTTAAGTATTCCTAATTTAGCCACATTGTTGCAGCTTGCAGTATTTTGAGACACATTCAACAGTGTAACTCTTTCATGTGGCATGAGAGCTCACTTTTATTTACAGCTGTACAAAGACTGGTTCGCAGAACTTAAAAATATGCATAAATATAGCTGCAAGGATATAATCAAGAGGACCAGTAAGAAAAAAGTAAGCGCTGAGGCTAAATTCTGGAGGAAAAACATATAATAAGATGGTTCTTTTTTTTTGAGCATATGATGAAAGGAACATCTATAAGCAACAGATGTTAACAGTCCAATCAAACAACATGCTTAGTTTGAATAAGATCACTATTATGTCATTGCAAAGTTCTGTTGTTGTTGTGCATCTGTTGTTGTTTTTTTCGGTTCTCAACATTGTTTGAATTTCACTACAAATTATTATTACACAAAAAAGTACTGCATCAAATGTTGAAATGTATTCCAAAATAACTATTTAAGTCCAGAATCTCAACAGAAACACTCAGCTTGTTTTTAGTGATGAAATAATGAGTATTGTGAATGAAATGAAACGGCCACACTTTTTTTTAAAGCTTCTGGGTTTTTTAAAATCAATTTTTCCATAAATAGATTAAAACATCCTTGAAAAACGTAAAGTTTCCATCTCGGTTTATGATCGCATAGAAAAAAAAACAAAGCAGTAAATCCTTACAACTAAGTTGCTGGAACCTTTTAGCATTTTTTTTTTTTTGAAAAATGTAGAAAAATTTCTGACATGAATTGAAACTATTGCAGATCGATGGGTTAGACTGAGAGCTCCCCGAGAATTCAAAATAAACTCGATTTGACTGATTTAATTGACTAACTGTCATTGATTAAAGTATGAGCATGGGGAGCTAAAGCAAAGAAGATAGCAGAGGCAGTAACATTACACAAAAAAAGCAGCTTCACGTCATTCAAATAGGAATTCAGGCGGGAAATGAAAGAAGAGTTGGCCGAATTTAAACATAAATTAACCTTTAACTGTCAGTGAGCACACAAGTAATACAAGATCAAAATAAAGTTTCTATCTCAGGTTTCATTCTGTCCATTCTCACCTGCAGGTTGGACGACTCATTGTAGAACTCTCCTCTGATGTAGATATAAGCAGCACGCGCCCCCATGGCTCTCCCGGCGACCAGGCAGCCCTCCACCAGCTTGTGAGGGTCGTGCCTCATAATCTCTCTGTCCTTACAGGTGCCAGGTTCTCCCTCATCAGCATTCACCACCAGATACTTTGGCCTAAAACAAGAAAATTGTGGGTGAGGGACAAATTTCATAGATCTTTTCTCAGAGCAGCCACAGTGCTGGTTCAGTCAGCAGACTGAAGATTTCATCTGCCACAAATATTCAAATGCATCCATCTAAATAACTGCCAGATTAATGCAAACAAATCCAGCTACAATCAAGATTTCACATCTTTATTTTCAGCTTTTGTGACAGTGCAACTGTGTACTCTAGACGTGTGTGCCTCTGTCTGTCTCCTCACTCACCTGCCATCGCTGGGCTTGTTCATGAAGCTCCACTTCATGCCTGTAGGGAAACCAGCTCCACCTCTCCCACGCAGGCCAGAAACTTTGATCTCATTGAGGATCCAGTCGACCCCCTTCAAAAGGATCTCCTTAGTTTTGTACCAGTCGCCACGCTTCAACGCTCCCTTCAGCCTGAAGCACAAATATGAGCAGGTGAAGGCTGTGTTCTGCCTTTATAGCAATGACTGATGACTTTAATCCAACAAACACATGAGAATAACATCAAGGTCTTACTTCCAGTCATGGCGGCCATAAAGATTTGTGAAAATTCTGTCCTGATCTGCCAGAGGTCCAAATGTTGTTTTCTTAGGAGCACTCTGAAAAGTAAGACAAATGTTTTAAATTGTTAACCCTGCTGTCACCATTTAAACTTTAGTTTGACAAAATATGGACCAGGTACCTGTGCTGTGCTGTTGAATCGGGTGATGGCGGCCACTCCACCTTGGCTGACAGCAGCTGGAGCACGAGCCACCCCGCTCACCACTGCTCGAGTCAGGGACAGCATCCTTCCAGCAGGGAGGGAAAACTGCAACATGACAGGTCAAACAGATTAGATTAGCTTTACTAGAAACAACAATCCCAATTAGGGCTGCAACTAATGATTATTTGCAGAGTAGATTAATCAGTCGGTCCACAGTGAAAATGTCTCTTTTGTCCTGTCCGTTGACCAGTACAGTTCATGATGATATGAAACAAAGAAAAGCACAAAATTCTGGAACCAGAAAAGGTTGACGTTATTAATTATCAAAACAGATACCAATTCATTTCCTGCATATGAACTAATCAATCAATTAACTGAGAAATCATTGCATCTCTGGTCACAGTGTCATTTTCAAACACAGCACAGTAGAATGTGTTTTTCTTAAATTTAAACATGAACAAATCATGCTCATCATACAAATATTTTTTTCGTGAGTTTAGAAAACATCTAACACCAAGTATGACTGCTTATATTACATAAAACATGGGTTTAGGATAAAAACATTTTCAAATAGAAACCGAAGCGTGCATCAATCGGTTCAATAAAGGTATGCTCTATTAATAGATAATAACTATTACATGTATTTTCTCACAAACGAACAAAGCTTTTTTAACCCACTGACCAGAATCAAAACAAAGTGAGTCAAAGCCCGCACTGGGTCTGTTTCAGCAGCAGTGTCATTTCATTTAAACACGATAAAAGTAACCAACACTGCATTCACTTTCATCTTACATCTTCCTTCGTAAGACTGTAACTTGTGAAACTTCTTATGTGATGAGGTTATGTCAGAGGCGCTGTGTGTTAGCTAACGAAGGTGACGGCGAGTGGTAACACTGTTCCGCGCTGATCCTCATTTTTCAGCTGCAATATTTAACTGCAAAAGATGAATAACTGTCGATAAATCTGGACTGTTTTGCCTAAGTGTCGTATTTAGAGTAACACACTGACCTCCACTCTCATACGGCTGGTTAGAGGTAGCCTCGCGCTAAGCTAAGTCAGCTAGCGGTTAACCTTGTAGAGTCAGAATAAAAGCGGCGGATTCATGACGTAGCATTCAAATCTCAGACTCACAACACACGAATTAACGAATTAATACCTGTTTCAAACCAGGCTGCACTAAAAGCGACGAATGGTTGAACACGAGTAAATAATCGGTGTTTGTTACCTTTTCTACGTCCCGAGGTCCCGAGCTCAACTGTATGCAGGAAGTAGATGAGCACACGGCCCGGATGGTGTCACCAACAAAACAGCTCGAGCGCCGGTTACACAAAAATAATTTTAAAAATTCATCGCAGTCCGTATATGTGTGTGTGTGTGTGTGTGTGTTTCCATTATTTCCATTTTTTGCAACTGTCCACGTCTGGGAGCAATTTCACAACTAAAATAAAACATCCAAACTTATACAATAGTCATACCTCAACCAGTATTCAAAAGATATTAATAATAATATAATATAATATAATATAATATAATATAATATAATATAATATAATATGTGTGTGTGTGTGTGTGTGTGTGTGTAGGCTGATAGGCAGTCAACAACAAACTGCATAGGCAAAAATACATTTTTATATTATTTTTAAAGGGTAGAAATCATTGTATTTACATCATCAGTACAAGGACATTCATCAGAAGATTTAACTAATGACAAAGGATAGGTTTTGATAAGCATTGTGGACAATATATAACAGAATATCAGTATTTTCTTCTTATTGCACAGTTCATTAGACTACCATCCTATAAGTCTTAAGTAAGTCACACTTGTCACATGTTGTTGTGAAGCAGAAAATAAGCAGAGCATACAGGCTCCCTCCTCACACAGGTCATTTACACAGACAGAAAATTACAGCTGTAATTAACTTTAAACACGGCTCAGTTCAATTTAGCTGCTGCACTGTTGGCTCATTGCCACACTGTCATGGCTTGCCTGAATAAAAAGTCATTATTATTATTATGAGTAACACCTCTGCTCAGAATATCTGATGGAAAAATACTCTGTAACCTTCTGTCTGCACTTGTGTGCTTGTTTGCCTAGGCAGTTCAAATTAATCATTTTTTAGAGAGCTTAACTTCCTCAGCATAATCTGGTAATTAACCTATTGACTTATTTCATAGACATTTTTTTTAAAAGCCAAAGATACTGTATGTTTGCAAATTAAATGTCAGCAGGAATAAAAACAGATTCAAGTGCGATTTAAAACTGAAAAAACAGTGAAAAAAGAAAAAACACCTTTATAATATAATAATAATAAGTTATGAAAATAAATAACTAAAACTGATTTGTGGAATTGTAGACATGGGCAAAGGTAGACATTCTATACGTGAGTACCATGAAATGCGGCAGTTTAAACAGTGATATATAACCGTGTACAATCTCTACAGTTATTACATCACAGCAGCTTATCCTCGGTGAGCATGACTATTAAACCCTGACTTGATGCAGCCTACTACAGACACGAGGGATCATTTGATTCAGCACTACATACAGCTCTATGATGTATCTCCCAGCTGGTGCTCCTGGGGGATTTCAATATCTTATATGAATGATGATGAATGATGTGATGGATAATGAAACTATAGTCTTAGGCAAAAACATGATTTTAAAGCTCTTAAAGCAGTACTTACATTTGGAAGAGATTGCGTTGCATTGGTACAAAAAAAAAAACACGCGTATGACTGACACTGTAAGTTGCTGAAGTTAACAGATTTTTTTTCTTCATACAGTTTGTAAATGACACAATAGATCTCACATGAAAAGTGTACAAATACACAAAAATGTTCATTCAGCTTATTTAGATTCAAGTAACAAAAGGAAATGAAGTGAAGGTACATTTTCAACCAATGCAGAAATAATATGTTAGTAATAAATAAAATTGGGTGTCTCCATCAAGTTGTCCATCACTGAGCTCTAAAGCAAACAACAATCAGTAAAATTTACATTGAAGGTTTTTTAATGTGCTCAAGTTCAGTCAATAAATCTGTGACAAATCCGTGGCCAGAGTCTCTCTCTGTTGGTACTGAGGAAGTCATTCACTGGGTGCAGGCTGATAACTTGGTCTGCGAGCGACCCGTCCCAGTCGGTCCACAGCCACACTCTCAAACGCTCTCCTCATCAGAGGATGTTCCTCCAGAACCTCATTGAAACTGTCCACACTCAGGGAGTAAAGGCGACAGTAGGTGTCAGCCTTCACGGTGGCTGTGCGTCTTCCTTGGGTCAGCAGACAGATCTCTGAACCGAGACAGAGAGAGAGAGTCAGTTTAACCTTTAAAGCTATTTCAAGACTTAAATGAGATGATTGATAACACTCTAAAGTCTGTATGGTAATTATGAAGTTACAGCCAACTGCTGGTTAGCTTAGCTTAGCTTAGCATCAGAGCAGCTAAAATAGCAAGCTTGACTCTGCCCAAAGATCACAAAATATGCCTACCAACACATTATATCACGTTTTTTTCATCCGTAAAAAAGCCAAAGTGTAACAACAACTTGTGGATTTATGGGGACAATTTTTTGTCCCGGGTGCAGTCACTATGAGTTTGCGAGGCAACTAACGGTTAGGGATAGCTCACTGTTAGTCATATTTATATACTCATATTAATCAACAATAAAAATAATAAAGACTTGCGGGTTTAAGTATTTATACTTTTGATAGGGAACTGTTTCAAGGTTGAAGACGGGTGACAAACGTTTTACCCCCAAAATACGCTCCATCGTTGAGCGTGATCGGCTTACTGCCACGTGGGCTGACAGTGACGGTGCCATGTTGGATGAAGTACATTTTCCGACCGAGCGTTCCTTCTCGTATAATCAAGTCTCCGGGTTGGAAGACTTCAAAACGCAGCTTGGTCAGGATCACTGTCACAAAATGAGGGTCGGTGTTGGCAAACAGCGGCATGTTGGCTACTAGTCCTCGGCAGTTATAACTGACGATCTCCTGAATGGAGAAAGAAAGAAAGAAAGAAAGAAAGAAAGAAAGAAAGAAAGAAAGAAAGAAAGAAAGACATTTAATAGTTAAAGTGATGCTTGATCATGATCAGGAGCAAATTTGATCTAAAAAACAAGTAAATGGTAACTTGGTTTCAATGAGATGAAAAACCTTTTTTGTGAATGTGAATAATTACATAAATATGCTTGTTCAATTTAACAATTTGCTACTTTCATACTTCTTTGAACTTCATATTTTTGGGGTTTGGTCTGTTGGAAATACCTTGCACTTATACAATACACTAATACAATTAATGGAAAATATAAGCAGCAGTTTCAGCGATATATTGATATCAACCTCATCGTTCAGGCTTATATTTGCATTTCAGTGGTCATGTGTGACCAAAAGAGAGAAACAGATCAGAAATAGTCATATCAGACGTTTGATGAATAACAAACCTCCTTGAGTGGATCGCTGAGCTCTCCGAGGATGCTGTCCTCATCGAACATCTTTCCTTGGAATCGCTGCTCGTAATAATCATGGATCCTCTGTCTTACATCCGCTGGCAGTTTATGGAACGACATGTACTGCTCCACTTGCTTATACTGGAAAACATTTGTACAAAACACACGATGATTTGACCTTCATGGAGATACAACTGAAATCCCACATTGCTGATGTCAGATGTCACATTTTCTAACCATGTGTTTGCTCAATAATTTCTAAGCACAATAATTATGCATTTATTTTGTTTGTTTAGCATTTTTTCCCCTGCGGTTTTAAGTGGATTACAATCTCATTTGTAATGGGCATTAGCAAACAGTGATCCAGAGCAAAGGTGCCGCCATTTGTCTGTCATCTGTTCTGCTTTATCTTGTGAAAATCCCCTGGAAAGGGTCACAGTAAGGCCACAAAATCCATTAGATAATACACATATTTTCTAGGCATTTGGCACAGTTGCCACGAATAAAATACGAGCAAGTGAGCTTATGATATAAAACATGGCTGTGATATTAAGCCTCACAGCCAGACTCACATTAGCATCCACGTGAAGCAGCTACAGCTGAAGGTGGACATGAAAATGTTTTTGTTCATCAAGGCCATGCAGAGACGATTACCTTCTCTTGATACTGACGGTGTGATGCATCCAAGGACTGGACCAGGTTAGTTGCATGACCAAGGAACATGGCGTAGCAGGTCGCTCCCACGACCATACTGATCATGGTGAGCCAAACATCAGTCATGCCTTCCGGAGGGTGGGCACCGTATCCTATGCACAGCATGTGACTCATGGCCATGAACAGGGCGTAGGAGTACTGTATGTGCCATGTAGCATTCTGAAGACAGTAAAAACAAGAGAGGACACAGCGATGTTGTCATAAGAGATATACATGTCTGCAAGAAAGCAAAGACACATATTTGCCAAACTATTAACTACTTCATCTCCATCCATCCATTATCTGTGACCACTTATCCTCATCAGCGTCAACGGTGGCTGGAGCCTATCCCAGCTGACTCTGGCTGAGAAGCATTACTTAAATTCACTCAAATTAATTGCCAGTGTAACCTGGAGAGCCTTTTGGTTGATACACAGGAGGTGAGCTGAACAAAACATATCTTTAGCATATTTAGGTTTTCAGGTTTAAACATGACAGCATGTGCAGCATGTGAGTATTTATGAATGAACATGTACTCACCACCATATTATTTTTGGATACCCAGCAGTCTGGAGGGAAATCTTGCAACATAGGCACCATGAAGGTCAGGCAACCATCCCAGTGACACAACAGCAGCATCATGCCAATCAAGTTGACTATACGCACCACAGCACTGGCCAGGTCATAAGTCATGTGGAAAATCTGCCAGAAAGAAAGTTGGTTGCAACATTAAGCTGGAAAAATGTTTTCTCTGTTTCTCTGTTACCCTCCTCCCCTTCCTTTACCTCTTCCCACTGGTGAATGTAGCGGATGAGGCGAGACAGTCGGAGGAGGCGCAGCAGACTGAGGATCTTGGTGAAGCGCACTATGCGGAGGGCGCGAGCAGTGCGGTACACGTCAGATGACTCATGCCGGGACTCCAAGTCAACAATGAGGAAGATGTAGTCGACGGGGATGGAGGAGACGAAGTCAACCAGGAACCATGTGCGGAGGTAATGCATGCGGATCTCTTTGGGGTCCAGGATGATGTGGCTGTCCTCTCCTGGGATGCCCGTGCGGAAATTGAAAACCAGGTCCATGAGGAAGAGTGTGTCAGACAGGACGTTAAAGGTGATCCAAGGTGCGGTGTTCTGGTCTTCAAAGAAGGTGATTCCCCAGGGCAAAATGACCAGATTGCTCATCATCAACAGGAGCATCACGATGTCCCAGTAAAACCTGGACAGAAGAGGAGTCGGAGCATTTTATTTTTGTTTACTTGAACAACTAATCCCAAAACCATGTTCCACTACTGCTCTACAGAGAGATGCAACTGCATTTGTACACAAAATACAGGTGAGAACACCAATGATGAGGTGTCCAATGGTCACTTCATCTGTGGAAACAAGCTCTGAAGGAGAAGATAAGGTTTCTACTCTTTAAAAAGCTCATAAAAGCAAAATCTTTGTCAGACGATATCCAGCAGGTTCTAAGACAGCATTTGGGCCAATGCGTTCCATCTCTTTGGCTCTCCGCACAGATTCGCTCTTGCACAACATCCTGGTATGAATACAGATAAGAGAGCGCAGGAATGCATTGCTCCTCTCAGCCTGGATAAAACACAGAAGTCACGTCTGCAAGTTTGCAACTTTGGACACAATGGTAAGCTTAGCTAGTTGCCAAAGCATTAGCTGTAACGCCTTCATAAATCATAACTTTTCATTTTTACATGTTACAATACATGTTTGTGCATGCATTTAAACTATGAGATATTGTGTGTTAATTAGCGAGTTTTAGCTTTAAGTGCTAATTTAACCTTTGGACACAGCTGGGTTGTTTCCTGCTCGCTTTCCAGTCTTTATGTTAAGCAAAGCTAGTCACCTCCTGGTTCTAGCACAATGTTTACCCAAATGTAAAACTATTCCTTTAAGTCTGAGAATTTGAAACAGCTATCAGGGTCAAGTGAAGTCATCCAATCAGGAGGACAGTGTGTCATTCAGGGAATGACCCACTTCAGAGCGACCCCTTAACAGTTCCTGTCACAGGAGGAATCCCTCTCATCAAAAATGTATGCCGTTTACCTCGTCAGGTTTAGTATACTAATAAACAATGAAGAAGACAATATAGAAAAGAAAACGTCATTCCCACTGAATATGCAGTCTGCTTTTTTCAGGATGTTGAAACCCGGACGTCTGTACATAGCTACACTCATCAATCCCACTCTCCTTTGGGTCTCCAGTGTCTCCTAATACACCATGGCTATACACTACGGTTTGGGTTTCCTTACAGATTGTTTCCATCAAGTGTCAATCACTTTGGGCTGTGGGACAGGCCCAATCACTTTGGGCTTCTCTCTCGCTCTCAGTCTCTCTTGCATTACAGAGGCACGGTAACAGAATATGAAGCAGACTATTTTTGATTACCGTCACCGTTCGCAATATGAACCCTGTGAGAAAACGACCTTTTTCTTTAAGCAGTCAGAGCACAGATATAGGAAGTGATGGATTAGTTCCTCGTTCTCATTCACGTTTATCCCTCCATCAATCTCTCGCATCCACGTCCTCTGTGTCTACACGCTGGTTTACATGACTACTTATCATCTCTACTTGTGTTGCAACGGATTAGTGGTTGCTTGCTGCTAATAACTCCACCAAAGACTCTGCAGAGCATTATAGTTAGTCATGTTGTACATAAAGTGTGTGCATATATTTAAGTATAAGTGTGTGAGAGACAAACAAAATGTATTCTGCAATCTTGATACATTCTGCATCAAAACTGTTAAGACAAGCTAGTGAGGGTGGAACTGGAGTGGGAATATGGTTTGACAGCATTTCACACTGAATCTAAATCCAGGATTTAATCTTCTAATCAACTATGTTAAATATTTTTAAATCAACAAAAGTTTTAAATAAGCAAGACAGTCTGTGTTCAATAAACTACACATTTGCTCTTGAGCTAAACATCTACCTGTCGTTTTTTGCCATTAACCTCAGCATGGCTGCAGGGAGTTTTGTTCCATGCTGAAATACCTCAACAACTGCACAGACTGCAATGTAAGTTTCTACAGAAATCCTCAGAGGATGAATCCTGATGACTCCGGTGATCCCCTGCCTTTTCCATTTTTGCAACCCTGACATTTATGAAGCAAAATATCTCAATATCTATACAGCTAATGGATGGATTGTCGTTAAAGCTGGTAGACACATTCCACAGGACGGGAATCATTTTTGGGATCCACACATTTTTATCAAGCACCAACATCAGGTCAAAATGTTGTTCAGTACTTCGATTTATGACCAAACTGTAAAACTAAACTAAATCTCCATTGAAAGACATCCGTCCAAACTCAAGACATCCATCAATGGTGGCATGCTAAAATGCTTAACTAACACAGTCATCATTATACGTGCTAAACATCATGTTAACATCATGATTATTTGCATGTCCATTACAAATTTAAAGACGCTGTAAACACACACCCCATACACACATCCAGGCTTAACAGGTTACTCTGTTAGGTACCCCGGTATATCCAGTTACTCTTATTTGACACGGGGACAGTTTGTTACAGACTATGGCGTGAATGTTTAGGGAAAAAATTTATGACGCATGTTATTAGACTACTAATGTTGCCTTTTTGAGTTTATATATATACTTTTTACACCGTTGGATTAACTGTGATGTGAGGATGAGGATAATGTTACAACTTTTTTAGAGCATGTAACACTATGTTAACTAACTAAACATGTCAGACAAGTCAGTCAGCAGTAGCATCTCAGAACCAGCCATAATAAAATATGAATAATTAGGCATTAATTAGTATTTCTGGTACTGACTGTAAGGTGATTAATCTACTATAATTGACATTTCTTTTTAGCTCAGTACAATCAAATGAATATTTTTTACATTGATCATGAAATGAGGAGAGAAGAGAACAACTGACAAGAGTTGAAGTGGTTAGTAATTCAAATGTGCCATATAATCCATATATAGCGAACGTGATATTTTGTATGTCCTGTCCCCTCTTTATCATCCAGCAATGAAAGCTGAAATGCCTCTCTCTTTTTCTCGGCTTGATGAGGGGATCATAACACTCTTAGACAAACATATTTGCTTATTTAGCAGCATTCATTTGGATACAAAAGGCTTAACAGAACTAGCTATCTGACCTTTTTCCCCAGAGTGCCAAAAACGTGCTCTTCCAAGTCATCCATTTGAAAGGGGAAGTTGGAGCATACGGTTTAAGGAGAGCAGGCCTTCAGTAATCCCCCCCTCAGCTGTCTGTGTATTATTGCATAATAGAGAAAGATTGGAATTATAGGGATTCTTATGGGCATTAATCCCTGTGCACGGGTTTATCCTCTCCCGATGTTTAAAATTGTTTAAATTTGCTGCCGGCTGCTATTAGTGACCGCACAGGCAGACTGTTCAGGCACTGCTGCTAAGATGTCATTCAAAAAAGCTCCCAAAAGTTGAATGATGTGACAAACCCTCCAAAAGTGAAGCCAAGGTAGACCAAGACATTACTTAATGTTTTTTTTTTTTTTGAAAAACACAGAATCACTTAAATGATCAGAATCAATGAAGGGGGTTCTTCCTCGTCCATAAACAAGGAGAAAGAGAGTAACCAGTTGTATCATTAATCCAGATGATCTTGTCCTATATACTGTATCACTAATCAAATCCCTTCATCGCCTTATCATGTGCAAGGGGCCATGACATCAGCTGCTGCACTGCAGTTTGTCCTTGGATCTGAGTGCCATCGCAGGCTGTTTGGTTGCATGAAAACTGGATGATTTCAAGGGGGTTTTGAAAGGTTTTGAAAGATCAATGACAAATTGGGGAATATTGTGTTGGTGAAAGGTTAGTGACTTCTTTTTTTGACCCATTCAACGTTTCTGTGCATTCTCCCACCAAGGGCAGTGAAACTAAGAGGAAACTGAGGGTTAGGAAATATAACCCGACCACATCATTACCTGAAGTCACTGTAGGGGTGGATGATCCATACTCCAAAGCTCTTGACCCTGGCCTGCTCAGCAGCAACACCCTTATGACTGCCAAACATGCGCAGGGAGAACTTGTTGACCCCGGGCTGCAGCATCGATCCAAACTGCCTCTGGAAGTAGGTGGACTGGTCCTCTTGAGTGCTATCATCGCCTGCTTCGCCCTCCACGTTGGCATCCAGCAGGCCATCGGGATCCGCTGTGTAGTCATCATTGTGACTCTTGACCAAGGAGAAGAGCGTCTTGGTTACATCGCCCCTCTTTTCTGTCTTGGGTGAGGGGGTGCCAGGGGGGGTCGTCCTCTGGGAGCCACCTCTCCATTTTGAGAAGCGGAGGCTGCTCCAGCTGCAGTACTTGGGAGTCTCTGTTTTGTGAGTCGGGCTCTCGCTGACACCTCTCTGGTCATCCACACTCCTGGGGAGGCTGGTCATTTTTACACTTGACATTTCAGCAGAGAGGGCTCTATTGTCCCTGTGATTTGGCTTGTAGGCTCCTGATTGTAAAGTCACTCACTTAAGTTTACTGCTGTTGCCTTTTCCATGTGAGGCATTCCTTTAGTGCGTTACAAGAAAAAACTACAATGAAATACTTTAAAGAAGAATGTAAAAAAATATCATGCAGCTTCTGCAGTTTAAAAATATAAAGCAGTGACACCAGAGCAACTACAAAATACCATTAAGTACCAGAACATACACAGTAAAAGTGTCCAAATTATAAATAATAGGAGCAGTGGCTTTCCCCTCACAATATAAATTAAATTAAATAAAAAAAAGTTGAAGCCTCCATTTTTAAAAAGTACTTTCCTGTGATGAATGAAGTCTGCTCCTCGTGAAAATACAAAGTTCAGCTTCAGATGTGTTCAGTCCGTTTCAGTCTGTCCATGAGAGCACTCAGACGGCGAGGGCTCAGTAGCCTTCAATAATCGGCTTGTTGGCATAACTGCGTGCACTCACCTCTCTCCTACACTCTCCTCCTCTCTCCTACACTCTCCTCCTCTGTCCTCCTCCTCTCCTCTTCCTCCTCCTCCCGGCAGTGGACGTGCCCTCCCTCCTGTGGGACGAGCTGACACACGGACGTAATTTGCGGGGACACAGGGGACATGTCCCCTGCACTTTTTCAAAAGGCCGTTTTGGACCCCCGCAGTTTTTACCGTCCAAAAACAATGTTGCCATAGTAAATAGAGACACGTCAAGCACTAGGACCAAGCGGAAAACGGCTGAAGCTTGTTTCTCTTAGTTTAAACCCGCCCACAAGCTCCTCGATTGGCTCTGCCGTTTCTTGTGTGATTGGCCGTCCCCGCTGTGCGTCCATCAGGTTGTAATCAGCACCTGGACTTGCACGCCAGGCTGCTAGTTGCCCTGAAGTCCCTGTTAATCTGCCACTGTAAATTAGGCGTTTATTCTGCCTGGGTCACGTCAACTAGAAGGATTGTAACATCAGAGCAGGTTTCATTTACATTAACGTTTGAATCGGTGTCCATGTGCATATGTGCGTGTGTGTGTGTGTGTTTGGTACTTAGGCGCAGCCAATATGTCAGAAAAAGAAAAGTGGACATAAGAGACTTCTTTAGAAACCACGTTGAAATACAAATACAAATTACTCAAAGAAATGCGTTACACACACTGGCTCCCAATAAAGCAGCAGGTCCACTTCAAGATCCTCCTCATCAATTACAAAGCTCTTAATAATCTTGTTAAGTGTCTTTGAATTTTTTTTAAGTGCTGATAAATAAAAGTATTATTATTATTATTAGATCTGTAGAGCCTCAACAATGCAAACATTTTTTTAAAAAGCTTAAATTAATTGATTTAATGCCAATGAGATACACTTATTTTCGTGTATTATTATCAAAATTGATAATTGTTGCACCCCAAATTGTGACACTGTTCATGTCATGCATCAATATATTTTGTGTCAGGTGCAGAGATAGCAGAGATGCAGAAGGAGATACTGGAAGAGGGAGAGCAGGAGAGGCTGGAGGAGCTGGAGGAGTTTAGTCAACTTCAGTCAGTGAAGACTTGGTTCACTACCTTTCTGCTCCTGCTCTTTCCCCATCCAGGTTTTTCCAACAACTCTGTGGATCCCAGGATTAAAACCAGAGCTGACCCTGCACATTTGTGGATGATTGACTTGAATTTGCCATGCAGGGACAAAGTTTCCTTTGATAGCTGTAACTATAGTTAGTCAACTTGTTTGTCCTGTAATGCATCTTTAATTATTTCATGTTGAAGCTTAAAAGTGGAAGGCGGAGAAACTGATGGAGTTAGCACTCTCATTATGTCTATGTTCATTTGTTTTTAATAGAAGTTAAACCAGTGCTGTAAAGATACAAATTTGTAGGAAGGAATAATTTAATTTCAACTTTTATAAAACAATACATAAAAAGATACAGCTGGCATACAGGCCCATCAGAGACATGTATCTATATTGTGATATTAAATCATATTCAAACACATAAACTTGCTCAGTGCCAGATGAGCTCTCTCCAGTCTCTTCCTGTGAGTGACCAGGTCAGTCTTCATTATATAGACCCTTGTGCTAGATTGCATTTCACCATTATCGGGCAGGCACTCTCTGAAGTTGCAGGTGTCATGTTCACATGTACACCTTTGACTCAGACAAACAGGCACACTCGAGAAGTTTCAATCACAATTACTGGGTCACTCCTAAAGCTGGCTCCCCGCTGAAGTTTAGTGTTTCCAATATCGTATGGTCAAAGTGGTGAGTTGGCTTGGGAACCTAATCTATCTATCTATCTATAGACACTATATAACCAAATTTAATTGAATTAAAATTAATAGGTCATGTTTTGGCATGTTATGGGAAAAGATATCCGCTAAATTAGGGCCTAAGTGGGAAAGTTGCATTGATTTTGTCAATCCTCCCTACTCCTCAGCACACTTCACCTGGAGGAAAACAGCATCTATTTCTGGCAATAAGAGCTGAGCTGTTCCTGCTGTTTACTGAAGGTGATTATGTGTGAGTTTTGGCAAGTTAAATAACTTTTTATTCAAATGCATAATAGATAAATACACACATTTGTGCCAAATAATGATCACCAGGATCAATTTATTCTGTTTACTCAGATCTTCCTCTGTCTGATGTATGAGCCCTTATTCTTAAGAGTCATAAACAAACATAAAGGACAGTGTGTGGAAGTTTGAAATACACTGTATACAACTGATGGCAGACAAAAACAGTAATACAAACAGATATAAAATACTATAAATATGTATATACTAGACTACCATGGCCAAATGGAAAAATCTTGAGTTAGAGCTACTTTTTCCTTAGCAGTCACCTCACACTTGCACACGTGCTTGTCTATAAATAACAGTGTGGTGGCCACAGCCATGCAGGGTAATGTCATCCCAGTTCACACTCTCACCTCATTAGCTTGCTGCCTACAGGTTAATTTCATTTACAGGTAGTAAGTATTGGCTTGTCTGTGGTTGTAGTTGTGGTAATCATCTTGTCATCTTATCTTTACCCTTTGTGCATTATTTGGTTTGCCCCAACTAGTGCATATATGTGCAACATGAGTCATTAAGTTTGGTCTGTTTCTTCAGTTAACTTCTTGTTTAGTTGCTGTTCTACTGAGTATGGTTATGATTAGTTGATCCTCTTTTTTCTTAGTGCTGCTTCCACCCAACATTAAAAAGTAAAAAAAGAAATGCTTCCTAGAGGCCCCAGAGAGGTAAGTCAGTGATGAAGAAGTGTTTGGACATTTAATTAATTAATTGTTAATTGTTAAACATTTAAGAAATGTAACTGGAGCTTCTTGTCAGAACTTTTATAAACATACTAAAGTTTCTGTGGACATAAATGTACATGCATATCTGTATGGTGATGATGATGATGATGATGATGATGATGAACTACCTGGGAGTACCAGGTGCTGTATGCTTTTCTCTTTACAGACATCAGAGGGCGCTGCTGCTTCTTCAGTGGGGACAAAAACAGAGCCACTTGTCAGAAGAGCTGTGTTCAGTGTATGTATTCAGTACTTCATGACAATAACAGGGGCAGTAACATTTTCACTGCAACACTGTTGTGTGTGTTTTAAGTAAATTCCTTTAATTTATTTAATTTGATCCCAAATAAAACTCACTTGTAGTGTTCAGTTATCAAGTGTCTGCATGTGATCACAGCTGATGGAGGCTGCAGTCCAGTGAGAGCTTGATTCTAATTGGATGAGTCGTCTCAAACTGATTTATATGATGTTCACTGCCTCTGGAGATTATTCACTCATTCACTTTTGTCTGGTTGTCAACATTTGAGTGTGCAATCCTGTTGATAAAAGTTTACACAGTGCGACACCTGATGGTCATTTATTGTAACTACTTCTGTTTTCAGTCATTGATCTTTCTAATCATTGATTGAGACTTTATTGTCCACACTTCATCCTGAGTAAACTTAGTGTTTGTTTTAAAAATAGACCTGAGGGGTATTGCACAAAACCAAGGCAAGGGATTAAGCCAGGATATGTTGGTTATCCTGGCTGAATTTATCCTCAAGTCAGTTGCATGAAAGCAGCTCAAACTTAACCCGGCCAAGTTACTATGGTGATTTATTCTCTGCAGCTAGCCTGCTTCAGACCAGGCTAACAGCCAGGCTAAAATTAATCCTAATGATTCACCTGTATTTCCACCGTCAATCCTGTGAGGAATTAATGTGTTTTACAGCATGTCCATGGTCTTTCTAAGCATGTCGCATCATTTTTATGATCCTGTATTAAAATATGACATATAGTCATTTCTCATTTCATCAAAATATGTTTGTTAACTCCTTTAGTTGTAGCCTAATTATGACAGTTCCAGTGGAGCACTGTTTATTAATTGTACAGTTTTGGACTACTGGTTGCACGTTTGCTGAGCCAGGATGAAAAGGTGCGGCTATGTTAAACCAGGTGAAGATACTTGGGATAAGTGCGTGTTCACGGCATACTTAAACAGACCACGCGATCGCTCACAGAATCACCGATGGGAAAATGGATAAAAGTCGCGCATCCTACTTCACGGCCGCTGAACAACAGCTCCTGATGGAGTTCTATAACGAAGTTACGGATATTATAAGAAAAAAGGCAATACCAGTGCCATAATTAAAGAACGCGAGAAAGCCTGGCAGACAATAGTGGACCGGTTCAATGCGTAAGTAGTCCAAAACTGTACAATTAATAAACAGTGCTCCACTGGAACTGTCATAATTAGGCTACAATTAAAGGAGTTACGTTTCAAGTCCACTAACTGTTGTATACTTTAAGAGTGGCAAGCAGGTGCATGGTACTCAGGAAATGTAGAGTATGATTAGGTGCAAACAATTATTCACAATGTGTCATTTAATCTATTCTTCACATGTTACGTTTATGTCTTTTTTATCTTTCTGTCCCTCATAAAGAACAAACCTGTCTGGCCATAAAAGGACCTGGCAGCAAGTAAAAATTAAATATAAGAACATTTTGCAGGCTGGTAAGTGACTTTAAAGTAGATAACCGTGAACAAATGAGGTGAATAGATAAGGTGTCTGCTGACATGTTCAATGTCTGTATGATTGTAGCAGTTTATAAAAAAAAAAAAGCCTATAGAACTGGCACAGAGGGCGGCCCACCAAGCCAGGATGTGACTCCAGCAGAGGAACTGGCTCTCACTTTAAATAAAGGGAGGCTAGTGATGGAGAGGATCCAGGGAGGGACAATAACTGACAGAAACTGTCCGCTACATACAAGGTACATAAAGTACTGCAGTTCTACTGCACATGGGACACAATCAAATGTACTATAGTGTCTGACTTTTGATTTCCTTGCAGTGTCTGGGAGCATGATTACACTTTTGGAGCCACCAGAAGCTGATCCAGTTAGTACATTGTATTGAAATCACAGGCTTGGTATGTTCTGTGAAATCTTAATCCAAGTTCTCTCGCTACATGTATACGGCAGGGGGAAGGCACATCTGCAGCTGCAGAATGCACTTCTGCAGATGAGGAGACTGTGTCAGTGGAGTCCAGAAGGCTTGAGGTATGTCAGTTTTATGGAATTGGCCTGCTTATTTAGTCCATGAAGGATATGAAGTCAGTGATGTGGTGCTAATAGAAAATGTGTAACAGGACCCGGATGCTGCAGAGTCTCCTAAGCGGCCTGGGCCCGGTATTTCAAAACTGATCTAACAAGATTATCCTGGTCGGCTTGGATTAAATCTAGATCTGATCTGAAAACTGGGTATTTCAACACAGATTCAGATAATCCTGATCCTGAAGATCAGAATCCTGATCTGGTAATCCAATCCTCCCTTGAATCCAGGTAAAAGGCTGGATTTGGGTATTTCAAAAATTAAGGCAGATACCTGGATCAACTTGATACCAAAATTTCAAGATTGTTTGAATCCTACCTCAGAAGTGGATTTCACTTAGATTGACAAAGTCTCAGCTCCACTTCTCCTAGATGTTGTTACTCAAGGTGTCCAGTTAATCTAAAGTGTTAGTGTTTTATTTTTAAGTAATTAAAGTAGCGTAAATGTAAGAAATTTAAAGCAGAGTAAAATATTTTTGACCACTTTCTGAAACTGTTGAAAATACAAGTAACAAGTACAGTGTTTAGTGTTCATATCATGCTGCTTTTTGAAGCATTTTACAAGCATTTAAGATTCACATCCTTCTGATTAAATGAAGACAAATTTGACTTCAGTCAGAAGCTTAAAATGCACTTTTAAAATGTTTGGAAATATCTTGAATATGATTTTGAAACATGCAGCAATGTATTTCAGTGTTTGTGTACAGACTGATTATTTGACTTCATCAAATCAGATGCTATTTCGCCATAATTATGTTCAGTGAGAGCCTTCCATATATGCGGCAGAATTGTGTCACTGACCAAGCTATATCCCATGAAAGTAATGCAGTTACAGTTTCAAGCAGTTTCAAGCACTTTATTCAAAATCCAATAACTTAATCTTAAATGTACAATTAAAGCGTTTCCAAGGATTTCCAGGTCGTCCTTAACAGCTGAGTGGTCCATGGCTGTGAGTGGACTCTGAAAGCAGAAGACAGAAGGTGTATGAGTATATCTTTGTTTATGACATCAGCAGCAACATTACTGTAGCATCCTGACACTTCTGAATGAACCGTATTACCAAAGTACTGCAGCAGCCTGGTCTGTACA
Source organism: Nibea coibor (assembly GCA_023373845.1). NCBI lineage: Eukaryota > Metazoa > Chordata > Actinopteri > Sciaenidae > Nibea > Nibea coibor. Next base: position 4,775,642 of record CM041735.1, read on the forward strand.
CATGGAGCCTATGACTTAACGCTAATAAACTCAGAACAGGTTGGTGTTAGTTTTAAAGAGTTAAGGTATGATGTACGTCAGATTAGTTCCCTTTCAAATTAAACGATAGACAGCTAAATTCATCAACAAAGCCAGCTACCTCGCTAGCTGCTTAACACAGAAGTCAAGGGAGCTGGTGTTCCGTATTAACTTGTGACCACGTTAACTGGCGACCGTCAGCCAAATGTGTCTGTGCGTTGTCGTAGATACGACAGATGTTGAAAACAGCAACAAGGATGACATGGCTGTCCTTGTAGGCGCCTCTTTGTTTACTTTCTTACCAGTTAACGTTGCAATGTCAAAGAAACAGGCCTGTCTCGTCCTTGCAGTCTTATTTGTGTGACTACATCAAATGCCCATTTTTGTGTTGTAATGGTCCTTTACAAGAATTGCAAGCTGTCCTGTGAGCTCAGATCTTTATATTATGAAGCTCTAGAATCAGATCAAGTCATATTTAGGCAGAAATCACCTTTCATTAACTGCATTTGGCCTTCAATCAATTTATGGCAGGTGAAACTGCCCATTTTGTGTTGTAATGGTCCTTCACAAGAATTACAAGCTGTCCTGTGAGCTCAGATCCTTATATTATGAATGTCTAGAATCAGATCACGTCATATTTAGGCAGAAAAAAACGTTTCATTAACTGCATTTGGCCTTCAATCAATTTATGGCAGGTGAAAATGCCCATTTTCAGCAGGTGGAAAATGCCCATTTTGTGTTGTAATGGTCCTTTACAAGAATTGCAAGCTGTCCTGTGAGCTCAGATCCTTATATTATGGAGCTCTAGAATCAGATCAAGTCATATTTAGGCAGAAATCACCTTTCATTAACTGCATTTGGCCTTCAATCAATTTATGGCAGGTGAAACTGCCCATTTTGTGTTGTAATGGTCCTTTGCTAAAATTCCAAGCTGTACTGTGAGCTCAGATCCTTATATTATGGAGCTCTAGAATCAGATCAAGTCATATTTAGGCAGAAATCACCTTTCATTAACTGCATTTGGCCTTCAATCAATTTATGGCAGGTGAAAATGCCCATTTTCAGCAGGTGGAAAATGCCCATTTTGTGTTGTAATGGTCCTTTACAAGAATTGCAAGCTGTCCTGTGAGCTCAGATCCTTATATTATGGAGCTCTAGAATCAGATCAAGTCATATTTAGGCAGAAATCACCTTTCATTAACTGCATTTGGCCTTCAATCAATTTATGGCAGGTGAAAATGCCTTCAATCAATTTTTGGCAGGTGAAACTGCCCATTTTGTGTTGTAACGGTCCTTTACAAGAATTGCAAGCTGTCCTGTGAGTTCAGATCCTTATATTATGAAGCTCTAGAATCAGATCAAGTCATATTTAGACAGAAATCACCTTTCATTAACTACATTTGGCCTTCAATCAATTTATGGCAGATGAAAATGAAAATGCCCATTTTCAGCAGGTGTAAAGGACCATTACAACACAAAATGGGCTTTTTCCAAGAATTGCAAGCTGTCCTGTGAGCTCAGATCCTTATATTAAGGAGCTCTAGAATCAGATCAAGTCTTATTTAGGCAGAAATCACCTTTCATTAACTGCATTTGGCCTTCAATCAATTTATGGCAGGTGAAAATGCCCATTTTCAGCAGGTTGAAAATGCCCATTTTGTGTTGTAATGGTCCTTTACAAGAATTGCAAGTTGTCCTGTGAGTTCAGATCCTTATATTATGAAGCTCTAGAATCAGATCAAGTCATATTTAGGCAGAAATCACCTTTCATTAACTGCATTTGACCTTCAATCAATTTATGGCAGGTGAAAATGCCTTCAATCAATTTTTGGCAGGTGAAAATGCCCATTTTGTGTTGTAATGGTCCTTTACAAGAATTGCAAGCTGTCCTGTGAGTTCAGATCCTTATATTATGAAAGTCTAGAATCAGATCAAGTCATATTTAGGCAGAAATCACCTTTCATTAACTGCATTTGGCTTTCAAACAATTTATGGCAGGTGAAAATGCCCATTTTGTGTTGTAATGGTCCTTTACAAGAATTGTAAGCTGTCCTGTGAGTTCAGATCCTTATATTATGAAGCTCTAGAATCAGATCAAGTCATATATAGGCAGAAATCACCTTTCATTAACTGCATTTGGCCTTCAATCAATTTATGGCAGGTGAAAATGCCCATTTTCAGCAGGTGGAAAATGCCCATTTTGTGTTGTAATGGTCCTTTACAAGAATTGCAAGCTGTCCTGTGAGTTCAGATCCTTATATTATGAAGCTCTAGAATCAGATCAAGTCATATTTAGACAGAAATCACCTTTCATTAACTGCATTTGGCCTTCAATCAATTTATGGCAGATGAAAATGCCCATTTTCAGCAGGTGGAAAAAGCCCATTTTGTGTTGTAATGGTCCTTTACAAGAATTGCAAGCTGTCCTGTGAGTTCAGATCCTTATATTATGAAGCTGTAGAATCAGATCAAGTCATATTTAGGCAGAAAAAACGTTTCATTAACTGCATTTGGCCTTCAATCTATTTATGGCAGGTGAAAATGCCTTCAATCAATTTTTGGCAGGTGAAAATGCCCATTTTGTGTTGTAATGGTCCTTTACAAGAATTGCAAGCTGTCCTGTGAGTTCAGATCCTTATATTATGAAAGTCTAGAATCAGATCAAGTCATATTTAGGCAGAAATCACCTTTCATTAACTGCATTTGGCTTTCAAACAATTTATGGCAGGTGAAAATGCCCATTTTGTGTTGTAATGGTCCTTTACAAGAATTGCAAGCTGTCCTGTGAGCTCAGATCCTTATATTATGAAGCTCTAGAATCAGATCAAGTCATATTTAGACAGAAATCACCTTTCATTAACTGCATTTGGCTTTCAATCAATTTATGGCAGGTGAAAATGCCCATTTTCAGCAGGTGGAAAATGCCCATTTTGTGTTGTAATGGTCCTTTACAAGAATTGCAAGCTGTCCTGTGAGTTCAGATCCTTATATTATGAAGCTCTAGAATCAGATCAAGTCATATTTAGACAGAAATCACCTTTCATTAACTGCATTTGGCCTTCAATCAATTTATGGCAGATGAAAATGCCCATTTTCAGCAGGTGGAAAAAGCCCATTTTGTGTTGTAATGGTCCTTTACAAGAATTGCAAGCTGTCCTGTGAGCTCAGATCCTTATATTATGGAGCTCTAGAATCAGATCAAGTCATATTTAGGCAGAAATCACCTTTCATTAACTGCATTTGGCCTTCAATCAATTTATGGCAGGTGAAAATGCCTTCAATCAATTTATGGCAGGTGAAACTGCCCATTTTGTGTTGTAATGGTCCTTTGCTAAAATTCCAAGCTGTACTGTGAGCTCAGATCCTTATATTATGGAGCTCTAGAATCAGATCAAGTCATATTTTGGCAGAAATCACGTTTCATTAACTGCATTTGGCCTTCAATTAATTTTTGGCAGGTGAAAATGCCCATTTTGTGTTGTAATGGTCCTTTACAAGAATTGCAAGCTGTCCTGTGAGCTCAGATCCTTATATTATGAAGCTCTAGAATCAGATCAAGTCATATTTAGACAGAAATCACCTTTCATTAACTGCATTTGGCCTTCAATCAATTTATGGCAGATGAAAATGAAAATGCCCATTTTCAGCAGGTGTAAAGGACCATTACAACACAAAATGGGCTTTTTCCAAGAATTGCAAGCTGTCCTGTGAGCTCAGATCCTTATATTATGAAGCTCTAGAATCAGATCAAGTCATATTTAGACAGAAATCACCTTTCATTAACTACATTTGGCCTTCAATCAATTTATGGCAGGTGAAAATGCCCATTTTGTGTTGTAATGGTCCTTTGCTAAAATTCCAAGCTGTCCTGTGAGCTCAGATCTTTATATTATGAAGCTCTAGAATCAGATCAAGTCATATTTAGGCAGAAATCACCTTTCATTAACTGCATTTGGCCTTCAATCAATTTATGGCAGGTGAAAATGCCTTCAATCAATTTATGGCAGGTGAAAATGCCCATTTTGTGTTGTAATGGTCTTTTACAAGAATTGCAAGCTGTCCTGTGAGCTCAGATCCTTATATTATGAATGTCTAGAATCAGATCAAGTCATATTTAGGCAGAAATCACCTTTCATTAACTGCATTTGGCTTTCAATCAATTTATGGCAGGTGAAAATCCCCATTTTCAGCAGGTGGAAAAAGCCCATTTTGTGTTGTAATGGTCCTTTACAAGAATTGCAAGCTGTCCTGTGAGTTCAGATCCTTATATTATGAAGCTCTAGAATCAGATCAAGTCATATTTAGACAGAAATCACCTTTCATTAACTGCATTTGGCCTTCAATCAATTTATGGCAGATGAAAATGCCCATTTTCAGCAGGTGGAAAAAGCCCATTTTGTGTTGTAATGGTCCTTTACAAGAATTGCAAGCTGTCCTGTGAGCTCAGATCCTTATATTATGGAGCTCTAGAATCAGATCAAGTCATATTTAGGCAGAAATCACCTTTCATTAACTGCATTTGGCCTTCAATCAATTTATGGCAGGTGAAAATGCCTTCAATCAATTTATGGCAGGTGAAACTGCCCATTTTGTGTTGTAATGGTCCTTTGCTAAAATTCCAAGCTGTACTGTGAGCTCAGATCCTTATATTATGGAGCTCTAGAATCAGATCAAGTCATATTTTGGCAGAAATCACGTTTCATTAACTGCATTTGGCCTTCAATTAATTTTTGGCAGGTGAAAATGCCCATTTTGTGTTGTAATGGTCCTTTACAAGAATTGCAAGCTGTCCTGTGAGCTCAGATCCTTATATTATGAAGCTCTAGAATCAGATCAAGTCATATTTAGACAGAAATCACCTTTCATTAACTGCATTTGGCCTTCAATCAATTTATGGCAGATGAAAATGAAAATGCCCATTTTCAGCAGGTGTAAAGGACCATTACAACACAAAATGGGCTTTTTCCAAGAATTGCAAGCTGTCCTGTGAGCTCAGATCCTTATATTATGAAGCTCTAGAATCAGATCAAGTCATATTTAGACAGAAATCACCTTTCATTAACTACATTTGGCCTTCAATCAATTTATGGCAGGTGAAAATGCCCATTTTGTGTTGTAATGGTCCTTTGCTAAAATTCCAAGCTGTCCTGTGAGCTCAGATCTTTATATTATGAAGCTCTAGAATCAGATCAAGTCATATTTAGGCAGAAATCACCTTTCATTAACTGCATTTGGCCTTCAATCAATTTATGGCAGGTGAAAATGCCTTCAATCAATTTATGGCAGGTGAAAATGCCCATTTTGTGTTGTAATGGTCTTTTACAAGAATTGCAAGCTGTCCTGTGAGCTCAGATCCTTATATTATGAATGTCTAGAATCAGATCAAGTCATATTTAGGCAGAAATCACCTTTCATTAACTGCATTTGGCTTTCAATCAATTTATGGCAGGTGAAAATCCCCATTTTCAGCAGGTGGAAAAAGCCCATTTTGTGTTGTAATGGTCCTTTACAAGAATTGCAAGCTGTCCTGTGAGTTCAGATCCTTATATTATGAAGCTCTAGAATCAGATCAAGTCATATTTAGGCAGAAATCACCTTTCATTAACTGCATTTGGCTTTCAATCAATTTATGGCAGGTGAAAATCCCCATTTTCAGCAGGTGGAAAAAGCCCATTTTGTGTTGTAATGGTCCTTTACAAGAATTGCAAGCTGTCCTGTGAGTTCAGATCCTTATATTATGAAGCTGTAGAATCAGATCAAGTCATATTTAGACAGAAATCACCTTTCATTAACTGCATTTGGCCTTCAATCAATTTATGGCAGATGAAAATGAAAATGCCCATTTTCAGCAGGTGGAAAAAGCCCATATTGTGTTGTAATGGTCCTTTACAAGAATTGCAAGCTGTCCTGTGAGCTCAGATCCTTATATTATGGAGCTCTAGAATCAGATCAAGTCATATTTAGGCAGAAATCACGTTTCATTAACTGCATTTGGCCTTCAATCAATTTATGGCAGGTGAAAATGCCTTCAATCAATTTATGGCAGGTGAAACTGCCCATTTTGTGTTGTAATGGTCCTTTGCTAAAATTCCAAGCTGTACTGTGAGCTCAGATCCTTATATTATGGAGCTCTAGAATCAGATCAAGTCATATTTTGGCAGAAATCACGTTTCATTAACTGCATTTGGCCTTCAATTAATTTTTGGCAGGTGAAAATGCCCATTTTGTGTTGTAATGGTCCTTTACAAGAATTGCAAGCTGTCCTGTGAGTTCAGATCCTTATATTATGAAGCTGTAGAATCAGATCAAGTCATATTTAGACAGAAATCACCTTTCATTAACTGCATTTGGCCTTCAATCAATTTATGGCAGATGAAAATGAAAATGCCCATTTTCAGCAGGTGTAAAGGACCATTACAACACAAAATGGGCTTTTTCCAAGAATTGCAAGCTGTCCTGTGAGCTCAGATCCTTATATTATGAAGCTCTAGAATCAGATCAAGTCATATTTAGACAGAAATCACCTTTCATTAACTACATTTGGCCTTCAATCAATTTATGGCAGGTGAAAATGCCCATTTTGTGTTGTAATGGTCCTTTGCTAAAATTCCAAGCTGTCCTGTGAGCTCAGATCTTTATATTATGAAGCTCTAGAATCAGATCAAGTCATATTTAGGCAGAAATCACCTTTCATTAACTGCATTTGGCCTTCAATGAATTTATGGCAGGTGAAAATGCCTTCAATCAATTTATGGCAGGTGAAAATGCCCATTTTGTGTTGTAATGGTCTTTTACAAGAATTGCAAGCTGTCCTGTGAGCTCAGATCCTTATATTATGAATGTCTAGAATCAGATCAAGTCATATTTAGACAGAAATCACGTTTCATTAACTACATTTGGCCTTCAATCAATTTATGGCAGGTGAACATGCCCATTTTCAGCAGGTGGAAAAAGCCCATTTTGTGTTGTAATGGTCCTTTGCTAAAATTTCAAGCTGTCCTGTGAGCTCAGATCTTCATATTATGAAGCTCTAGAATCAGATCAAGTCATATTTAGGCAGAAATCACCTTTCATTAACTGCATTTGGCCTTCAATCAATTTATGGCAGGTGAAAATGCCCATTTTGTGTTGTAATGGTCTTTTACAAGAATTGCAAGCTGTCCTGTGAGCTCAGATCCTTATATTATGAATGTCTAGAATCAGATCAAGTCATATTTAGGCAGAAATCACCTTTCATTAACTGCATTTGGCCTTCAATCAATTTATGGCAGGTGAAACTGCCCATTTTGTGTTGTAATGGTCCTTTGCTAAAATTCCAAGCTGTACTGTGAGCTCAGATCCTTATATTATGGAGCTCTAGAATCAGATCAAGTCATATTTAGGCAGAAATCACCTTTCATTAACTGCATTTGGCCTTCAATCAATTTATGGCAGGTGAAAATGCCCATTTTCAGCAGGTGGAAAATGCCCATTTTGTGTTGTAATGGTCCTTTACAAGAATTGCAAGCTGTCCTGTGAGCTCAGATCCTTATATTATGGAGCTCTGGAATCAGATCAAGTCATATTTAGGCAGAAATCACCTTTCATTAACTGCATTTGGCCTTCAATCAATTTATGGCAGGTGAAAATGCCCATTTTGTGTTGTAATGGTCCTTTACAAGAATTCCAAGCTGTCCTGTGAGCTCAGATCCTTATATTATGAATGTCTAGAATCAGATCAAGTCATATTTAGGCAGACATCACCTTTCATTAACTGCATTTGGCCTTCAATCAATTTATGGCAAATGAAAATGCCCATTTTCAGCAGGTGGAAAAAGCCCATTTTGTGTTGTAATGGTCCTTTACAAGAATTGCAAGCTGTCCTGTGAGCTCAGATCCTTATATTATGAAGCTCTAGAATCAGATCAAGTCATATATAGGCAGAAATCACCTTTCATTAACTGCATTTGGCCTTCAATCAATTTATGGCAGGTGAAAATGCCCATTTTGTGTTGTAATGTTCCTTTGCTAAAATTCCAAGCTGTCCTGTGAGTTCAGATCCTTATATTATGAAGCTCTAGAATCAGATCAAGTCATATTTAGACAGAAATCACCTTTCATTAACTGCATTTGGCCTTCAATCAATTTATGGCAGATGAAAATGAAAATGCCCATTTTCAGCAGGTGGAAAAAGCCCATTTTGTGTTGTAATGGTCCTTTACAAGAATTGCAAGCTGTCCTGTGAGCTCAGATCCTTATATTATGAAGCTCTAGAATCAGATCAAGTCATATTTAGACAGAAATCACGTTTCATTAACTACATTTGGCCTTCAATCAATTTATGGCAGGTGAACATGCCCATTTTCAGCACGTGGAAAAAGCCCATTTTGTGTTGTAATGGTCCTTTACAAGAATTGCAAGCTGTCCTGTGAGCTCAGATCCTTATATTATGAAGCTCTAGAATCAGATCAAGTCATATTTAGACAGAAATCACCTTTCATTAACTGCATTTGGCCTTCAATCAATTTATGGCAGGTGAAAATGCCTTCAATCAATTTTTGGCAGGTGAAACTGCCCATTTTGTGTTGTCATGGTCCTTTGCTAAAATTCCAAGCTGTCCTGTGAGCTCAGATCTTTATATTATGAAGCTCTAGAATCAGATCAAGTCATATTTAGGCAGAAATCACCTTTCATTAACTGCATTTGGCCTTCAATCAATTTATGGCAGGTGAAAATGCCTTCAATCAATTTATGGCAGGTGAAAATGCCCATTTTCAGCAGGTGGAAAAAGCCCATTTTGTGTTGTAATGGTCCTTTACAAGAATTGCAAGCTGTCCTGTGAGTTCAGATCCTTATATTATGAAGCTCTAGAATCAGATCAAATCATATTTAGGCAGAAATCACCTTTCATTGACTGCATTTGGCCTTCAATCAATTTATGGCAGATGAAAATGCCCATTTTCAGCAGGTGGAAAAAGCCCATTTTGTGTTGTAATGGTCCTTTACAAGAATTGCAAGCTGTCCTGTGAGTTCAGATCCTTATATTATGAAGCTGTAGAATCAGATCAAGTCATATTTAGACAGAAATCACCTTTCATTAACTGCATTTGGCCTTCAATCAATTTATGGCAGATGAAAATGAAAATGACCATTTTCCGCAGGTGTAAAGGACCATTACAACACAAAATGGGCTTTTTCCAAGAATTGCAAGCTGTCCTGTGAGCTCAGATCCTTATATTATGAAGCTCTAGAATCAGATCAAGTCATATTTAGACAGAAATCACGTTTCATTAACTACATTTGGCCTTCAATCAATTTATGGCAGGTGAACATGCCCAGTTTCAGCAGGTGGAAAAAGCCCATTTTGTGTTGTAATGGTCCTTTACAAGAATTGCAAGCTGTCCTGTGAGCTCAGATCCTTATATTATGAAGCTCTAGAATCAGATCAAGTCATATTTAGACAGAAATCACCTTTCATTAACTGCATTTGGCCTTCAATCAATTTATGGCAGGTGAAAATGCCTTCAATCAATTTTTGGCAGGTGAAACTGCCCATTTTGTGTTGTCATGGTCCTTTGCTAAAATTCCAAGCTGTCCTGTGAGCTCAGATCTTTATATTATGAAGCTCTAGAATCAGATCAAGTCATATTTAGGCAGAAATCACCTTTCATTAACTGCATTTGGCCTTCAATCAATTTATGGCAGGTGAAAATGCCTTCAATCAATTTATGGCAGGTGAAAATGCCCATTTTGTGTTGTAATGGTCTTTTACAAGAATTGCAAGCTGTCCTGTGAGCTCAGATCCTTATATTATGAATGTCTAGAATCAGATCAAGTCATATTTAGGCAGAAATCACCTTTCATTAACTGCATTTGGCTTTCAATCAATTTATGGCAGGTGAAAATCCCCATTTTCAGCAGGTGGAAAAAGCCCATTTTGTGTTGTAATGGTCCTTTACAAGAATTGCAAGCTGTCCTGTGAGTTCAGATCCTTATATTATGAAGCTCTAGAATCAGATCAAATCATATTTAGGCAGAAATCACCTTTCATTGACTGCATTTGGCCTTCAATCAATTTATGGCAGATGAAAATGCCCATTTTCAGCAGGTGGAAAAAGCCCATTTTGTGTTGTAATGGTCCTTTACAAGAATTGCAAGCTGTCCTGTGAGTTCAGATCCTTATATTATGAAGCTGTAGAATCAGATCAAGTCATATTTAGACAGAAATCACCTTTCATTAACTGCATTTGGCCTTCAATCAATTTATGGCAGATGAAAATGAAAATGACCATTTTCCGCAGGTGTAAAGGACCATTACAACACAAAATGGGCTTTTTCCAAGAATTGCAAGCTGTCCTGTGAGCTCAGATCCTTATATTATGGAGCTCTAGAATCAGATCAAGTCTTATTTAGGCAGAAATCACCTTTCATTAACTGCATTTGGCCTTCAATCAATTTATGGCAGGTGAAAATGCCCATTTTCAGCAGGTGGAAAATGCCCATTTTGTGTTGTAATGGTCCTTTACAAGAATTGCAAGCTGTCCTGTGAGCTCAGATCTTTATATTATGAATGTCGAGAATCAGATCAAGTCATATTTAGGCAGAAATCACCTTTCATTAACTGCATTTGGCCTTCAATCAATTTATGGCAGGTGGAAATGCCTTCAATCAATTTTTGGCAGGTGAAAATGCCCATTTTGTGTTGTAATGGTCCTTTACAAGAATTGCAAGCTGTCCTGTGAGCTCAGATCCTTATATTATGAAGCTCTAGAATCAGAGCAAGTCATATTTAGGCAGAAATCACCTTTCATTAACTGCATTTGGCCTTCAATCAATTTATGGCAGATGAAAATGAAAATGCCCATTTTCAGCAGGTGGAAAAAGCCCATATTGTGTTGTAATGGTCCTTTACAAGAATTGCAAGCTGTCCTGTGAGCTCAGATCCTTATATTATGAAGCTCTAGAATCAGATCAAGTCATATATAGGCAGAAATCACCTTTCATTAACTGCATTTGGCCTTCAATCAATTTATGGCAGGTGAAAATGAAAATGCCCATTTTCAGCAGGTGGAAAAAGCCCATTTTGTGTTGTAATGGTCCTTTACAAGAATTGCAAGCTGTCCTGTGAGCTCAGATCCTTATATTATGAAGCTCTAGAATCAGATCAAGTCATATATAGGCAGAAATCACCTTTCATTAACTGCATTTGGCCTTCAATCAATTTATGGCAGGTGAAAATGCCCATTTTGTGTTGTAATGTTCCTTTGCTAAAATTCCAAGCTGTCCTGTGAGCTCAGATCCTTATATTATGAAGCTCTAGAATCAGATCAAGTCATATTTTGGCAGAAATCACGTTTCATTAACTACATTTGGCCTTCAATCAATTTATGGCAGGTGAACATGCCCATTTTCAGCAGGTGGAAAAAGCCCATTTTGTGTTGTAATGGTCCTTTGCTAAAATTCCAAGCTGTCCTGTGAGCTCAGATCTGTCACACCGCGGTGAGGTCAAGCTGGGTTTTTGTTATGTCTTGTCATTTCCTGTTTTATTTTGAAAGTTAACTCTCCTCTCGTTTCAGGTCACTTGCCCTTCCTCATGTGTCACCGGTCTGATTGTCTTCCCTGCCCTGATTGTTTCCACCTGTTCCCTATTACCTGGTGTATATATTGTCTGCGTCTCCCTTGTCCTGTGCCAAAGTGTCTTCGTACGTCCTGTCGTCGCACCCAAGTCTGTTCCAAGTCTGTTCCAAGTCTGTTCCAAGTCTGTTCCAAGTCTGTTCCAAGTCTGTTCCAAGTCTGTTCCATTGTTTCATTGTTTTGTAAGTTTCATAGCCTTAGTTTAAGTTTAGAGAGTTTTTTGTAGCTTGTATTCATCCTATGGGATTGTTTTTTGTTTGTTAGTCTCTTTCTTTTGGATAAAGTTTTTTCATCCTCCAGGATTGTTTTTGTTTCTGAGTTAGTTTAGGAAGATTAGGTCAAAGATACAGATAGTACTGTTTCCTCCTCATTTTGAGTGAGTGTTTTTGTTTAGTAAAGTTTATTAGTTTATTCCCTCCCACTTTGGTGAGGCGTTTTTCTTTCTAGATTAGTGTTCGTGGTTTTTTGAGTAGAGTTTTAGTTAGAGTTAGAGTGCTAGTCAGGGTAGCCATTTTTGTTGTAAATTCTATAGACTGTATCAGCAGCTCAGAAACAATAAACGTTTCTTCCCAAACCTGCCTATTCCGCAACTGAGTCTGCCGCTTTGTTCTGGGCCTGACAGTACACTTTGGCCAGAATGGACTCAGCGGAAAAAGAAGGTTTGGTTGCTGCCATTCAGGCTCAGGAGGCTCGGCTTTCTCGCCAGGAGGAGTTTCAGGCAGCCGTGGCAGGGCACCTGACACTCCTAACAAGCCAGATAACGGCGTTAACCGCGCAGCTGCGACAAACTGCCATTCAGCCCCCAGCTCCCGTGAACACCGCCGTTGCTGCTCCTAGTCCCGAACCCAGCACACTATCGGTTGGACCTCGCCTGGCATCTCCAGAACCGTACTCCGGAGAACCTGGTCTCTGTCGACCTTTCCTCACGACCTGTGATATTCACTTTGAGCTCTTTTCCCAGGCATTTCCCACGGATCGAGCGAAAGTGGCATTTGTCATTTCACACCTCACAGGGAGGGCGAGGTCCTTGGCTACAGCTGAATGGGCCAGACAAGCCACGCTTTGCTCGGTGTTTGAGGACTTCAGAGGAGCATTGTTACAGACTTTCGATCCCGTCTCCACCGACCGAGAGAAAGCCAGAGAACTGAGCTACCTGGTCCAAGGCCAAGACACCGTGAGTAACTACGCCATTCGTTTTCGCACGTTGGCGGCAGGGAGTGGTTGGAACGATACTGCCTTATATGACCTGTTTTTGAAGGGGCTGTCGGCACAGATCCAGAAACTTTTGATCCCCTTGGATTTACCCACCACCCTAGAGGCGCTCATAGCCCTCGCGATCCGTACTGACTACAGGGTGCAGGAATTACGACAGCCCCAACTGAGTAGTCCACGGTCTAACAGCCCTGAGGGAGACCCGGGACTGGGACAACCGCGGACTGTTTCCGTTCCACCCCCCACTCAGGTTCACCCCACAGAACCCATGCAGCTGGGGAGAGCACGATTGACTCCAGATGAGCGACGACGACGACAACAGGAGGGCAGATGTTTTTACTGCGGGGAGGTGAACCACCGGGTGGCATCCTGTCCCACCAAAAGGCCCAAGGTGAGTCTGCAACGCTCTCACAAATCCTTACGTTGTCAGATCCAGGGCCAAGTGACCTATCAGACCTCTACCAAGACGGTAGGGGTCCTCATAGACTCCGGTGCAGACGAAAACTTTATGGATTGGACATTAGCCCATGAACTCAAAGTACCGACCCATCGCATTCACCAGGCCATGAGGGCCAAGGCTCTCAACGGACAGGACTTATTTTCCATCACGCATAGCACCGAACCTGTAAAATGGGAAATTCAGGGACATGAAGAGACTATGTTTTTTTTTTTTTTGTGTGACTCTCTTTCTCAACCTATTGTGCTAGGGTTCCCCTGGCTCATGCAGCACAACCCAGTGGTGGATTGGAGAACTGGCAACATTCAAGAGTGGAGGGAGAGCGATATTAACCACAGGGCCGTGAATGAGAATCAGCAGAAACCCATCACTGTGATTAACCATGTATCTGTTCCTCCTACTCCAGAATTCCAGACCCCAGACCTGAGCTCGGTACCCACAGAGTACCATCACCTTGGAGAGGTGTTCAGCAAGGTTAAGGCCACCTCCCTACCACCCCACCGACCATACGACTGCCCCATCGACCTCATTCCCGGTGCCCCGATTCCTAAGGGGCGTTTATACTCCATCTCAGGGGCAGAGAAAGAGGCCATGAAAGAATATATCGATTCCTCCCTGAAGGCAGGATTGATTAGACCCTCATCTGCAGCGGGAGCAGGCTTCTTTTTTGTCGGGAAGAAAGATGGGTCCTTACGACCATGTATAGACTATAGTCCCCTTAATGAAATCACAGTCAAGAACAGGTACCCCTTGCCACTCATGAACTCAGTATTCGATCAGTTACAACAGGCAAAAATTTTCACCAAGCTCGATCTCAGAAACGCATACCATTTAATCAGAATCAGACAGGGGGACGAGTGGAAAACCGGGTTCAACACACCTACAGGCCATTATGAATATCTAGTCATGCCTTTCGGACTAACTAACGCACCCGCTGTTTTCCAAAATATGATTAACGAGGTTCTCAGAGATTTTCTTGATCATTTTGTTTTCGTATACTTAGACGACATATTAATTTATTCCTCGGACCTAGAGACCCACAAACGCCATGTCAACCTGGTACTCCGCCGTTTACTGGACAATCAGTTATACGTTAAAGCTGAAAAGAGCGAGTTCCATGCCACCACCATCTCCTTCCTGGGCTTCATTGTAGCCCCTGGAAGAGTTCAGATGGACCCGGCTAAGATTAAAGCGGTAGCTGATTGGCCAACCCCTGATAATCGCAAAAAAGTACAGCAATTCCTAGGATTTGCCAACTTTTACAGGCGGTTCATCAGAGGCTTCAGTTCCATCGCGGCCCCCCTACATGCTCTGACCTCGACCAAGACCCAGTTCCAGTGGTCTCCAGAGGCTGAAACAGCCTTCAACGAGCTCAAGACCCGGTTCACCACCGCCCCCATCCTCACGATGCCAGATCCTCGACGCCAGTTCGTGGTGGAGGTGGACGCTTCAAACGAAGGAGTCGGAGCAGTGCTGTCCCAGCGGGCGGAGCAGGATGGCAAAATGCACCCTTGTGCATTCTTGTCCAGGCGACTGTCCAAGGCGGAGAGGAATTACGACGTTGGTAACCGAGAACTCCTCGCAGTCAAGGTGGCGTTGGAAGAGTGGAGGCACTGGCTGGAGGGGTCAGAGGTGCCATTCATCGTCTGGACTGATCATAAGAACCTTGAGTACCTAAGAAAAGCAAAAAGACTGAACTCACGCCAGGCCAGGTGGTCACTATTCTTTAACCGTTTCTTGTTTTCCCTCTCTTACAGGCCGGGGTCCCAGAACACCAAGCCCGATGCTTTGTCCCGAATATATGACCCCGAGCCTGTTGCCAAGGAACCAGAACCAATCCTTCCACGAAACTGTGTGGTTGGAGCGGTAACTTGGCAGATAGAAAATGAGGTGCGACAGGCTAACGGCGACAACCCCCCACCTCGAGGTTGCCCAGAAAACCGGCTATATGTTCCAGAGGCTCAGCGACCTCAGGTGATCCAATGGGCTCATACGTCATGCCTGTCATGCCATCCGGGAGTACGGCGAACTATGTTCGTAATCTCCCGGAGATTCTGGTGGCCAGCTATGGAGCGGGAGGTCCGGGAGTACATTGAGGCTTGCTCGGTCTGTGCCCGTAACAAGACTTCCTCAGGGAAAAGGATGGGACTCCTTCAACCACTTCCCATTCCCTCCAGACCCTGGTCAGACATCTCATTGGACTTCGTTACGGGGCTCCCGGTGTCTCAAGGTAACACTACGATTCTCACTATAGTCGACAGATTTTCTAAGATGGCCAGATTCATAGCCTTGCCCAAGTTACCCACAGCCAAAGAAACCGCTGAACTCTTAATTAACCACATTGTCAGAGTTCATGGAATTCCAAAAGATATTGTTTCAGACCGGGGGCCCCAGTTCATCTCAGGGTTCTGGAGGGAGTTCTGCCATCACTTAGGAGCCACAACTAGCTTAACCTCCGGCTACCATCCGGAGGCTAACGGCCAGACCGAGCGTCTTAACCAGCAGCTGGAAACCGGCCTCCGGTGTCTGGTGTCACAGAATCCCTCTACATGGAGCAAACACCTGGTCTGGGTAGAGTATGCGCATAATACACTGCCCACCTCAGCCACAGGTTTTTCACCCTTCAAGTGTGTGTATGGCTATGATCCCCCAGTTTTTCCTGACCAGGAACAAGAGGTCACAGTGCCCTCCGCTCACGCCCAGATTCGCCGGTGCCGACGCATATGGGCAGCCGCCCGACAAGTCCTGCTCCGCCAGGGGGACCGGGTGAAGCAAGCGGCGGACAAAAAGAGACGCCCAGCGCCCAAGTACCATCCAGGACAGAAGGTATGGCTATCCACCCAAAACCTAAGACTTAAGGATCTGTCCCGGAAATTGACACCACGGTTCGTGGGGCCTTTCCCAATCACAAAGACTGTTGGGCCTGCAGCCGTTCGCCTTCGTCTTCCCCGGTCCCTCAGAGTCCATCCCACATTTCATGTCAGCCAGGTCAAGCCTGTCCGGGAGAGCACAATGGTTCCGAACCCCCCACCCCCACCACCTCCAGAGGTCGTTGATGGCGGCCCGGTGTACAAGGTCCGCAAACTATTGGCAACGCGCACTCGAGGTCGGGGCAGACAATATTTAGTCGACTGGGAGGGTTATGGACCAGAGGAACGCCAGTGGGTCCCCTCCCGATTCATCTTGGACCGAACTCTCATCGAGGACTTTCATAGAGATCACCCTGACCAGTCTGGGCCGTCAGGAGTCGGCCCTAGGGGGAGGGGTACTGTCACACCGCGGTGAGGTCAAGCTGGGTTTTTGTTATGTCTTGTCATTTCCTGTTTTTTATTTTGAAAGTTAACTCTCCTCTCGTTTCAGGTCACTTGCCCTTCCTCATGTGTCACCGGTCTGATTGTCTTCCCTGCCCTGATTGTTTCCACCTGTTCCCTATTACCTGGTGTATATATTGTCTGCGTCTCCCTTGTCCTGTGCCAAAGTGTCTTCGTACGTCCTGTCGTCGCACCCAAGCCTGTTCTAAGCCTGTTCCAAGTCTGTTCCAAGTCTGTTCCATTGTTTCATTGTTTTGTAAGTTTCATAGCCTTAGTTTAAGTTTAGAGAGTTTTTTGTAGCTTGTATTCATCCTATGGGATTGTTTTTTGTTTGTTAGTCTCTTTCTTTTGGATAAAGTTTTTTCATCCTCCAGGATTGTTTTTGTTTCTGAGTTAGTTTAGGAAGATTAGGTCAAAGATACAGATAGTACTGTTTCCTCCTCATTTTGAGTGAGTGTTTTTGTTTAGTAAAGTTTATTAGTTTATTCCCTCCCACTTTGGTGAGGCGTTTTTCTTTCTAGATTAGTGTTCGTGGTTTTTTGAGTAGAGTTTTAGTTAGAGTTAGAGTGCTAGTCAGGGTAGCCATTTTTGTTGTAAATTCTATAGACTGTATCAGCAGCTCAGAAACAATAAACGTTTCTTCCCAAACCTGCCTATTCCGCAACTGAGTCTGCCGCTTTGTTCTGGGCCTGACAAGATCTTTATATTATGAAGCTCTAGAATCAGATCAAATCATATTTAGGCAGAAATCACCTTTCATTGACTGCATTTGGCCTTCAATCAATTTATGGCAGATGAAAATGCCCATTTTCAGCAGGTGGAAAAAGCCCATTTTGTGTTGTAATGGTCCTTTACAAGAATTGCAAGCTGTCCTGTGAGTTCAGATCCTTATATTATGAAGCTGTAGAATCAGATCAAGTCATATTTAGACAGAAATCACCTTTCATTAACTGCATTTGGCCTTCAATCAATTTATGGCAGATGAAAATGAAAATGACCATTTTCCGCAGGTGTAAAGGACCATTACAACACAAAATGGGCTTTTTCCGAGACTTGCAAGCTGTCCTGTGAGCTCAGATCCTTATATTATGGAGCTCTAGAATCAGATCAAGTCTTATTTAGGCAGAAATCACCTTTCATTAACTGCATTTGGCCTTCAATCAATTTATGGCAGGTGAAAATGCCCATTTTCAGCAGGTGGAAAATGCCCATTTTGTGTTGTAATGGTCCTTTACAAAAATTGCAAGCTGTCCTGTGAGCTCAGATCTTTATATTATGAATGTCGAGAATCAGATCAAGTCATATTTAGGCAGAAATCACCTTTCATTAACTGCATTTGGCCTTCAATCAATTTATGGCAGGTGGAAATGCCTTCAATCAATTTTTGGCAGGTGAAAATGCCCATTTTGTGTTGTAATGGTCCTTTACAAGAATTGCAAGCTGTCCTGTGAGCTCAGATCCTTATATTATGAAGCTCTAGAATCAGATCAAGTCATATTTAGACAGAAATCACCTTTCATTAACTGCATTTGGCCTTCAATCAATTTATGGCAGATGAAAATGAAAATGCCCATTTTCAGCAGGTGGAAAAAGCCCATATTGTGTTGTAATGGTCCTTTACAAGAATTGCAAGCTGTCCTGTGAGCTCAGATCCTTATATTATGAAGCTCTAGAATCAGATCAAGTCATATATAGGCAGAAATCACCTTTCATTAACTGCATTTGGCCTTCAATCAATTTATGGCAGATGAAAATGAAAATGCCCATTTTCAGCAGGTGGAAAAAGCCCATTTTGTGTTGTAATGGTCCTTTACAAGAATTGCAAGCTGTCCTGTGAGCTCAGATCCTTATATTATGAAGCTCTAGAATCAGATCAAGTCATATATAGGCAGAAATCACCTTTCATTAACTGCATTTGGCCTTCAATCAATTTATGGCAGGTGAAAATGCCCATTTTGTGTTGTAATGTTCCTTTGCTAAAATTCCAAGCTGTCCTGTGAGCTCAGATCCTTATATTATGAAGCTCTAGAATCAGATCAAGTCATATTTTGGCAGAAATCACGTTTCATTAACTGCATTTGGCCTTCAATCAATTTATGGCAGGTGAAAATGCCTTCAATCAATTTTTGGCAGGTGAAAATGCCCATTTTGTGTTGTAATGGTCCTTTACAAGAATCGCAAGCTGTCCTGTGAGCTCAGATCCTTATATTATGAAGCTCTAGAATCAGATCAAGTCATATTTAGACAGAAATCACCTTTCATTAACTGCATTTGGCCTTCAATCAATTTATGGCAGATGAAAATGAAAATGCCCATTTTCAGCAGGTGGAAAAAGCCCATTTTGTGTTGTAATGGTCCTTTACAAGAATTGCAAGCTGTCCTGTGAGCTCAGATCCTTATATTATGAAGCTCTAGAATCAGATCAAGTCATATTTAGACAGAAATCACCTTTCATTAACTGCATTTGGCCTTCAATCAATTTATGGCAGATGAAAATGAAAATGCCCATTTTCAGCAGGTGTAAAGGACCATTACAACACAAAATGGGCTTTTTCCAAGAATTGCAAGCTGTCCTGTGAGCTCAGATCCTTATATTATGAAGCTCTAGAATCAGATCAAGTCATATTTAGACAGAAATCACCTTTCATTAACTGCATTTGGCCTTCAATCAATTTATGGCAGGTGAACATGCCCATTTTCAGCAGGTGGAAAAAGCCCATTTTGTGTTGTAATGGTCCTTTGCTAAAATTCCAAGCTGTCCTGTGAGCTCAGATCTTTATATTATGAAGCTCTAGAATCAGATCAAGTCATATTTAGGCAGAAATCACCTTTCATTAACTGCATTTGGCCTTCAATCAATTTATGGCAGGTGAAAATGCCTTCAATCAATTTATGGCAGGTGAAAATGCCCATTTTGTGTTGTGATGGTCTTTTACAAGAATTGCAAGCTGTCCTGTGAGCTCAGATCCTTATATTATGAATGTCTAGAATCAGATCAAGTCATATTTAGGCAGAAATCACCTTTCATTAACTGCATTTGGCCTTCAATCAATTTATGGCAGGTGAAACTGTCCATTTTGTGTTGTAATGTTCCTTTGCTAAAATTCCAAGCTGTCCTGTGAGCTCAGATCCTTATATTATGAAGCTCTAGAATCAGATCAAGTCATATTTTGGCAGAAATCACGTTTCATTAACTGCATTTGGCCTTCAATCAATTTTTGGCAGGTGAAAATGCCCATTTTGTGTTGTAATGGTCCTTTACAAGAATCGCAAGCTGTCCTGTGAGCTCAGATCCTTATATTATGAAGCTCTAGAATCAGATCAAGTCATATTTAGACAGAAATCACCTTTCATTAACTGCATTTGGCCTTCAATCAATTTTTGGCAGTGAAAATGCCCATTTTGTGTTGTAATGGTCCTTTACAAGAATTGCAAGCTGTCCTGTGAGCTCAGATCCTTATATTATGAAGCTCTAGAATCAGATCAAGTCATATATAGGCAGAAATCACCTTTCATTAACTGCATTTGGCCTTCAATCAATTTATGGCAGATGAAAATGAAAATGCCCATTTTCAGCAGGTGTAAAGGACCATTACAACACAAAATGGGCTTTTTCCAAGAATTGCAAGCTGTCCTGTGAGCTCAGATCCTTATATTATGAAGCTCTAGAATCAGATCAAGTCATATATAGGCAGAAATCACCTTTCATTAACTGCATTTGGCCTTCAATCAATTTATGGCAGGTGAAAATGCCCATTTTGTGTTGTAATGTTCCTTTGCTAAAATTCCAAGCTGTCCTGTGAGCTCAGATCCTTATATTATGAAGCTCTAGAATCAGATCAAGTCATATTTTGGCAGAAATCACGTTTCATTAACTGCATTTGGCCTTCAATCAATTTATGGCAGGTGAACATGCCCATTTTCAGCAGGTGTAAAGGACCATTACAACACAAAATGGGCTTTTTCCAAGAATTGCAAGCTGTCCTGTGAGCTCAGATCCTTATATTATGAAGCTCTAGAATCAGATCAAGTCATATTTAGACAGAAATCACCTTTCATTAACTACATTTGGCCTTCAATCAATTTATGGCAGGTGAACATGCCCATTTTCAGCAGGTGGAAAAAGCCCATTTTGTGTTGTAATGGTCCTTTGCTGAAATTCCAAGCTGTCCTGTGAGCTCAGATCTTTATATTATGAAGCTCTAGAATCAGATCAAGTCATATTTAGGCAGAAATCACCTTTCATTAACTGCATTTGGCCTTCAATCAATTTATGGCAGGTGAAAATGCCTTCAATCAATTTATGGCAGGTGAAAATGCCCATTTTGTGTTGTAATGGTCTTTTACAAGAATTGCAAGCTGTCCTGTGAGCTCAGATCCTTATATTATGAATGTCTAGAATCAGATCAAGTCATATTTAGGCAGAAATCACCTTTCATTAACTGCATTTGGCTTTCAATCAATTTATGGCAGGTGAAAATCCCCATTTTCAGCAGGTGGAAAAAGCCCATTTTGTGTTTTAATGGTCCTTTACAAGAATTGCAAGCTGTCCTGTGAGTTCAGATCCTTATATTATGAAGCTCTAGAATCAGATCAAGTCATATTTAGGCAGAAATCACCTTTCATTGACTGCATTTGGCCTTCAATCAATTTATGGCAGATGAAAATGCCCATTTTCAGCAGGTGGAAAAAGCCCATTTTGTGTTGTAATGGTCCTTTACAAGAATTGCAAGCTGTCCTGTGAGTTCAGATCCTTATATTATGAAGCTGTAGAATCAGATCAAGTCATATTTAGACAGAAATCACCTTTCATTAACTGCATTTGGCCTTCAATCAATTTATGGCAGATGAAAATGAAAATGACCATTTTCCGCAGGTGTAAAGGACCATTACAACACAAAATGGGCTTTTTCCAAGAATTGCAAGCTGTCCTGTGAGCTCAGATCCTTATATTATGGAGCTCTAGAATCAGATCAAGTCTTATTTAGGCAGAAATCACCTTTCATTAACTGCATTTGGCCTTCAATCAATTTATGGCAGGTGAAAATGCCCATTTTCAGCAGGTGGAAAATGCCCATTTTGTGTTGTAATGGTCCTTTACAAGAATTGCAAGCTGTCCTGTGAGCTCAGATCTTTATATTATGAATGTCGAGAATCAGATCAAGTCATATTTAGGCAGAAATCACCTTTCATTAACTGCATTTGGCCTTCAATCAATTTATGGCAGGTGGAAATGCCTTCAATCAATTTTTGGCAGGTGAAAATGCCCATTTTGTGTTGTAATGGTCCTTTACAAGAATTGCAAGCTGTCCTGTGAGCTCAGATCCTTATATTATGAAGCTCTAGAATCAGAGCAAGTCATATTTAGGCAGAAATCACCTTTCATTAACTGCATTTGGCCTTCAATCAATTTATGGCAGATGAAAATGAAAATGCCCATTTTCAGCAGGTGGAAAAAGCCCATATTGTGTTGTAATGGTCCTTTACAAGAATTGCAAGCTGTCCTGTGAGCTCAGATCCTTATATTATGAAGCTCTAGAATCAGATCAAGTCATATATAGGCAGAAATCACCTTTCATTAACTGCATTTGGCCTTCAATCAATTTATGGCAGGTGAAAATGAAAATGCCCATTTTCAGCAGGTGGAAAAAGCCCATTTTGTGTTGTAATGGTCCTTTACAAGAATTGCAAGCTGTCCTGTGAGCTCAGATCCTTATATTATGAAGCTCTAGAATCAGATCAAGTCATATATAGGTAGAAATCACCTTTCATTAACTGCATTTGGCCTTCAATCAATTTATGGCAGGTGAAAATGCCCATTCTGTGTTGTAATGTTCCTTTGCTAAAATTCCAAGCTGTCCTGTGAGCTCAGATCCTTATATTATGAAGCTCTAGAATCAGATCAAGTCATATTTTGGCAGAAATCACGTTTCATTAACTACATTTGGCCTTCAATCAATTTATGGCAGGTGAACATGCCCATTTTCAGCAGGTGGAAAAAGCCCATTTTGTGTTGTAATGGTCCTTTGCTAAAATTCCAAGCTGTCCTGTGAGCTCAGATCTGTCACACCGCGGTGAGGTCAAGCTGGGTTTTTGTTATGTCTTGTCATTTCCTGTTTTATTTTGAAAGTTAACTCTCCTCTCGTTTCAGGTCACTTGCCCTTCCTCATGTGTCACCGGTCTGATTGTCTTCCCTGCCCTGATTGTTTCCACCTGTTCCCTATTACCTGGTGTATATATTGTCTGCGTCTCCCTTGTCCTGTGCCAAAGTGTCTTCGTACGTCCTGTCGTCGCACCCAAGTCTGTTCCAAGTCTGTTCCAAGTCTGTTCCAAGTCTGTTCCAAGTCTGTTCCAAGTCTGTTCCAAGTCTGTTCCATTGTTTCATTGTTTTGTAAGTTTCATAGCCTTAGTTTAAGTTTAGAGAGTTTTTTTGTAGCTTGTATTCATCCTATGGGATTGTTTTTTGTTTGTTAGTCTCTTTCTTTTGGATAAAGTTTTTTCATCCTCCAGGATTGTTTTTGTTTCTGAGTTAGTTTAGGAAGATTAGGTCAAAGATACAGATAGTACTGTTTCCTCCTCATTTTGAGTGAGTGTTTTTGTTTAGTAAAGTTTATTAGTTTATTCCCTCCCACTTTGGTGAGGCGTTTTTCTTTCTAGATTAGTGTTCGTGGTTTTTTGAGTAGAGTTTTAGTTAGAGTTAGAGTGCTAGTCAGGGTAGCCATTTTTGTTGTAAATTCTATAGACTGTATCAGCAGCTCAGAAACAATAAACGTTTCTTCCCAAACCTGCCTATTCCGCAACTGAGTCTGCCGCTTTGTTCTGGGCCTGACAGTACACTTTGGCCAGAATGGACTCAGCGGAAAAAGAAGGTTTGGTTGCTGCCATTCAGGCTCAGGAGGCTCGGCTTTCTCGCCAGGAGGAGTTTCAGGCAGCCGTGGCAGGGCACCTGACACTCCTAACAAGCCAGATAACGGCGTTAACCGCGCAGCTGCGACAAACTGCCATTCAGCCCCCAGCTCCCGTGAACACCGCCGTTGCTGCTCCTAGTCCCGAACCCAGCACACTATCGGTTGGACCTCGCCTGGCATCTCCAGAACCGTACTCCGGAGAACCTGGTCTCTGTCGACCTTTCCTCACGACCTGTGATATTCACTTTGAGCTCTTTTCCCAGGCATTTCCCACGGATCGAGCGAAAGTGGCATTTGTCATTTCACACCTCACAGGGAGGGCGAGGTCCTTGGCTACAGCTGAATGGGCCAGACAAGCCACGCTTTGCTCGGTGTTTGAGGACTTCAGAGGAGCATTGTTACAGACTTTCGATCCCGTCTCCACCGACCGAGAGAAAGCCAGAGAACTGAGCTACCTGGTCCAAGGCCAAGACACCGTGAGTAACTACGCCATTCGTTTTCGCACGTTGGCGGCAGGGAGCCCTGAGGGAGACCCGGGACAACCGCGGACTGTTTCCGTTCCACCCCCCACTCAGGTTCACCCCACAGAACCCATGCAGCTGGGGAGAGCACGATTGACTCCAGATGAGCGACGACGACGACGACAACAGGAGGGCAGATGTTTTTACTGCGGGGAGGTGAACCACCGGGTGGCATCCTGTCCCACCAAAAGGCCCAAGGTGAGTCTGCAACGCTCTCACAAATCCTTACGTTGTCAGATCCAGGGCCAAGTGACCTATCAGACCTCTACCAAGACGGTAGGGGTCCTCATAGACTCCGGTGCAGACGAAAACTTTATGGATTGGACATTAGCCCATGAACTCAAAGTACCGACCCATCGCATTCACCAGGCCATGAGGGCCAAGGCTCTCAACGGACAGGACTTATTTTCCATCACGCATAGCACCGAACCTGTAAAATAGGAAATTCAGGGACATGAAGAGACTATGTTTTTTTTTTTTTGTGTGACTCTCTTTCTCAACCTATTGTGCTAGGGTTCCCCTGGCTCATGCAGCACAACCCAGTGGTGGATTGGAGAACTGGCAACATTCAAGAGTGGAGGGAGAGCGATATTAACCACAGGGCCGTGAATGAGAATCAGCAGAAACCCATCACTGTGATTAACCATGTATCTGTTCCTCCTACTCCAGAATTCCAGACCCCAGACCTGAGCTCGGTACCCACAGAGTACCATCACCTTGGAGAGGTGTTCAGCAAGGTTAAGGCCACCTCCCTACCACCCCACCGACCATACGACTGCCCCATCGACCTCATTCCCGGTGCCCCGATTCCTAAGGGGCGTTTATACTCCATCTCAGGGGCAGAGAAAGAGGCCATGAAAGAATATATCGATTCCTCCCTGAAGGCAGGATTGATTAGACCCTCATCATCTGCAGCGGGAGCAGGCTTCTTTTTTGTCGGGAAGAAAGATGGGTCCTTACGACCATGTATAGACTATAGTCCCCTTAATGAAATCACAGTCAAGAACAGGTACCCCTTGCCACTCATGAACTCAGTATTCGATCAGTTACAACAGGCAAAAATTTTCACCAAGCTCGATCTCAGAAACGCATACCATTTAATCAGAATCAGACAGGGGGACGAGTGGAAAACCGGGTTCAACACACCTACAGGCCATTATGAATATCTAGTCATGCCTTTCGGACTAACTAACGCACCCGCTGTTTTCCAAAATATGATTAACGAGGTTCTCAGAGATTTTCTTGATCATTTTGTTTTCGTATACTTAGACGACATATTAATTTATTCCTCGGACCTAGAGACCCACAAACGCCATGTCAACCTGGTACTCCGCCGTTTACTGGACAATCAGTTATACGTTAAAGCTGAAAAGAGCGAGTTCCATGCCACCACCATCTCCTTCCTGGGCTTCATTGTAGCCCCTGGAAGAGTTCAGATGGACCCGGCTAAGATTAAAGCGGTAGCTGATTGGCCAACCCCTGATAATCGCAAAAAAGTACAGCAATTCCTAGGATTTGCCAACTTTTACAGGCGGTTCATCAGAGGCTTCAGTTCCATCGCGGCCCCCCTACATGCTCTGACCTCGACCAAGACCCAGTTCCAGTGGTCTCCAGAGGCTGAAACAGCCTTCAACGAGCTCAAGACCCGGTTCACCACCGCCCCCATCCTCACGATGCCAGATCCTCGACGCCAGTTCG
The DNA here is from genome assembly GCA_023373845.1 of Nibea coibor. NCBI lineage: Eukaryota > Metazoa > Chordata > Actinopteri > Sciaenidae > Nibea > Nibea coibor. The sequence goes on from CM041735.1 coordinate 4,801,380, forward strand.
TGGTGGAGGTGGACGCTTCAAACGAAGGAGTCGGAGCAGTGCTGTCCCAGCGGGCGGAGCAGGATGGCAAAATGCACCCTTGTGCATTCTTGTCCAGGCGACTGTCCAAGGCGGAGAGGAATTACGACGTTGGTAACCGAGAACTCCTCGCAGTCAAGGTGGCGTTGGAAGAGTGGAGGCACTGGCTGGAGGGGTCAGAGGTGCCATTCATCGTCTGGACTGATCATAAGAACCTTGAGTACCTAAGAAAAGCAAAAAGACTGAACTCACGCCAGGCCAGGTGGTCACTATTCTTTAACCGTTTCTTGTTTTCCCTCTCTTACAGGCCGGGGTCCCAGAACACCAAGCCTGATGCTTTGTCCCGAATATATGACCCCGAGCCTGTTGCCAAGGAACCAGAACCAATCCTTCCACGAAACTGTGTGGTTGGAGCGGTAACTTGGCAGATAGAAAATGAGGTGCGACAGGCTAACGGCGACAACCCCCCACCTCGAGGTTGCCCAGAAAACCGGCTATATGTTCCAGAGGCTCAGCGACCTCAGGTGATCCAATGGGCTCATACGTCATGCCTGTCATGCCATCCGGGAGTACGGCGAACTATGTTCGTAATCTCCCGGAGATTCTGGTGGCCAGCTATGGAGCGGGAGGTCCGGGAGTACATTGAGGCTTGCTCGGTCTGTGCCCGTAACAAGACTTCCTCAGGGAAAAGGATGGGACTCCTTCAACCACTTCCCATTCCCTCCAGACCCTGGTCAGACATCTCATTGGACTTCGTTACGGGGCTCCCGGTGTCTCAAGGTAACACTACGATTCTCACTATAGTCGACAGATTTTCTAAGATGGCCAGATTCATAGCCTTGCCCAAGTTACCCACAGCCAAAGAAACCGCTGAACTCTTAATTAACCACATTGTCAGAGTTCATGGAATTCCAAAAGATATTGTTTCAGACCGGGGGCCCCAGTTCATCTCAGGGTTCTGGAGGGAGTTCTGCCATCACTTAGGAGCCACAACTAGCTTAACCTCCGGCTACCATCCGGAGGCTAACGGCCAGACCGAGCGTCTTAACCAGCAGCTGGAAACCGGCCTCCGGTGTCTGGTGTCACAGAATCCCTCTACATGGAGCAAACACCTGGTCTGGGTAGAGTATGCGCATAATACACTGCCCACCTCAGCCACAGGTTTTTCACCCTTCAAGTGTGTGTATGGCTATGATCCCCCAGTTTTTCCTGACCAGGAACAAGAGGTCACAGTGCCCTCCGGTCACGCCCAGATTCGCCGGTGCCGACGCATATGGGCAGCCGCCCGACAAGTCCTGCTCCGCCAGGGGGACCGGGTGAAGCAAGCGGCGGACAAAAAGAGACGCCCAGCGCCCAAGTACCATCCAGGACAGAAGGTATGGCTATCCACCCAAAACCTAAGACTTAAGGATCTGTCCCGGAAATTGACACCACGGTTCGTGGGGCCTTTCCCAATCACAAAGACTGTTGGGCCTGCAGCCGTTCGCCTTCGTCTTCCCCGGTCCCTCAGAGTCCATCCCACATTTCATGTCAGCCAGGTCAAGCCTGTCCGGGAGAGCACAATGGTTCCGAACCCCCCACCCCCACCACCTCCAGAGGTCGTTGATGGCGGCCCGGTGTACAAGGTCCGCAAACTATTGGCAACGCGCACTCGAGGTCGGGGCAGACAATATTTAGTCGACTGGGAGGGTTATGGACCAGAGGAACGCCAGTGGGTCCCCTCCCGATTCATCTTGGACCGAACTCTCATCGAGGACTTTCATAGAGATCACCCTGACCAGTCTGGGCCGTCAGGAGTCGGCCCTAGGGGGAGGGGTACTGTCACACCGCGGTGAGGTCAAGCTGGGTTTTTGTTATGTCTTGTCATTTCCTGTTTTTTATTTTGAAAGTTAACTCTCCTCTCGTTTCAGGTCACTTGCCCTTCCTCATGTGTCACCGGTCTGATTGTCTTCCCTGCCCTGATTGTTTCCACCTGTTCCCTATTACCTGGTGTATATATTGTCTGCGTCTCCCTTGTCCTGTGCCAAAGTGTCTTCGTACGTCCTGTCGTCGCACCCAAGCCTGTTCTAAGCCTGTTCCAAGTCTGTTCCATTGTTTCATTGTTTTGTAAGTTTCATAGCCTTAGTTTAAGTTTAGAGAGTTTTTTGTAGCTTGTATTCATCCTATGGGATTGTTTTTTGTTTGTTAGTCTCTTTCTTTTGGATAAAGTTTTTTCATCCTCCAGGATTGTTTTTGTTTCTGAGTTAGTTTAGGAAGATTAGGTCAAAGATACAGATAGTACTGTTTCCTCCTCATTTTGAGTGAGTGTTTTTGTTTAGTAAAGTTTATTAGTTTATTCCCTCCCACTTTGGTGAGGCGTTTTTCTTTCTAGATTAGTGTTCGTGGTTTTTTGAGTAGAGTTTTAGTTAGAGTTAGAGTGCTAGTCAGGGTAGCCATTTTTGTTGTAAATTCTATAGACTGTATCAGCAGCTCAGAAACAATAAACGTTTCTTCCCAAACCTGCCTATTCCGCAACTGAGTCTGCCGCTTTGTTCTGGGCCTGACAAGATCTTTATATTATGAAGCTCTAGAATCAGATCAAATCATATTTAGGCAGAAATCACCTTTCATTGACTGCATTTGGCCTTCAATCAATTTATGGCAGATGAAAATGCCCATTTTCAGCAGGTGGAAAAAGCCCATTTTGTGTTGTAATGGTCCTTTACAAGAATTGCAAGCTGTCCTGTGAGTTCAGATCCTTATATTATGAAGCTGTAGAATCAGATCAAGTCATATTTAGACAGAAATCACCTTTCATTAACTGCATTTGGCCTTCAATCAATTTATGGCAGATGAAAATGAAAATGACCATTTTCCGCAGGTGTAAAGGACCATTACAACACAAAATGGGCTTTTTCCGAGACTTGCAAGCTGTCCTGTGAGCTCAGATCCTTATATTATGGAGCTCTAGAATCAGATCAAGTCTTATTTAGGCAGAAATCACCTTTCATTAACTGCATTTGGCCTTCAATCAATTTATGGCAGGTGAAAATGCCCATTTTCAGCAGGTGGAAAATGCCCATTTTGTGTTGTAATGGTCCTTTACAAAAATTGCAAGCTGTCCTGTGAGCTCAGATCTTTATATTATGAATGTCGAGAATCAGATCAAGTCATATTTAGGCAGAAATCACCTTTCATTAACTGCATTTGGCCTTCAATCAATTTATGGCAGGTGGAAATGCCTTCAATCAATTTTTGGCAGGTGAAAATGCCCATTTTGTGTTGTAATGGTCCTTTACAAGAATTGCAAGCTGTCCTGTGAGCTCAGATCCTTATATTATGAAGCTCTAGAATCAGATCAAGTCATATTTAGACAGAAATCACCTTTCATTAACTGCATTTGGCCTTCAATCAATTTATGGCAGATGAAAATGAAAATGCCCATTTTCAGCAGGTGGAAAAAGCCCATATTGTGTTGTAATGGTCCTTTACAAGAATTGCAAGCTGTCCTGTGAGCTCAGATCCTTATATTATGAAGCTCTAGAATCAGATCAAGTCATATATAGGCAGAAATCACCTTTCATTAACTGCATTTGGCCTTCAATCAATTTATGGCAGATGAAAATGAAAATGCCCATTTTCAGCAGGTGGAAAAAGCCCATTTTGTGTTGTAATGGTCCTTTACAAGAATTGCAAGCTGTCCTGTGAGCTCAGATCCTTATATTATGAAGCTCTAGAATCAGATCAAGTCATATATAGGCAGAAATCACCTTTCATTAACTGCATTTGGCCTTCAATCAATTTATGGCAGGTGAAAATGCCCATTTTGTGTTGTAATGTTCCTTTGCTAAAATTCCAAGCTGTCCTGTGAGCTCAGATCCTTATATTATGAAGCTCTAGAATCAGATCAAGTCATATTTTGGCAGAAATCACGTTTCATTAACTGCATTTGGCCTTCAATCAATTTTTGGCAGGTGAAAATGCCCATTTTGTGTTGTAATGGTCCTTTACAAGAATCACAAGCTGTCCTGTGAGCTCAGATCCTTATATTATGAAGCTCTAGAATCAGATCAAGTCATATTTAGACAGAAATCACCTTTCATTAACTGCATTTGGCCTTCAATCAATTTATGGCAGATGAAAATGAAAATGCCCATTTTCAGCAGGTGGAAAAAGCCCATTTTGTGTTGTAATGGTCCTTTACAAGAATTGCAAGCTGTCCTGTGAGCTCAGATCCTTATATTATGAAGCTCTAGAATCAGATCAAGTCATATTTAGACAGAAATCACCTTTCATTAACTGCATTTGGCCTTCAATCAATTTATGGCAGATGAAAATGAAAATGCCCATTTTCAGCAGGTGTAAAGGACCATTACAACACAAAATGGGCTTTTTCCAAGAATTGCAAGCTGTCCTGTGAGCTCAGATCCTTATATTATGAAGCTCTAGAATCAGATCAAGTCATATTTAGACAGAAATCACCTTTCATTAACTGCATTTGGCCTTCAATCAATTTATGGCAGGTGAACATGCCCATTTTCAGCAGGTGGAAAAAGCCCATTTTGTGTTGTAATGGTCCTTTGCTAAAATTCCAAGCTGTCCTGTGAGCTCAGATCTTTATATTATGAAGCTCTAGAATCAGATCAAGTCATATTTAGGCAGAAATCACCTTTCATTAACTGCATTTGGCCTTCAATCAATTTATGGCAGGTGAAAATGCCTTCAATCAATTTATGGCAGGTGAAAATGCCCATTTTGTGTTGTGATGGTCTTTTACAAGAATTGCAAGCTGTCCTGTGAGCTCAGATCCTTATATTATGAATGTCTAGAATCAGATCAAGTCATATTTAGGCAGAAATCACCTTTCATTAACTGCATTTGGCCTTCAATCAATTTATGGCAGGTGAAACTGTCCATTTTGTGTTGTAATGTTCCTTTGCTAAAATTCCAAGCTGTCCTGTGAGCTCAGATCCTTATATTATGAAGCTCTAGAATCAGATCAAGTCATATTTTGGCAGAAATCACCTTTCATTAACTGCATTTGGCCTTCAATCAATTTTTGGCAGGTGAAAATGCCCATTTTGTGTTGTAATGGTCCTTTACAAGAATCGCAAGCTGTCCTGTGAGCTCAGATCCTTATATTATGAAGCTCTAGAATCAGATCAAGTCATATTTAGACAGAAATCACCTTTCATTAACTGCATTTGGCCTTCAATCAATTTTTGGCAGTGAAAATGCCCATTTTGTGTTGTAATGGTCCTTTACAAGAATCGCAAGCTGTCCTGTGAGCTCAGATCCTTATATCATGAAGCTCTAGAATCAGATCAAGTCATATTTAGGCAGAAATCACCTTTCATTAACTGCATTTGGCCTTCAATCAATTTATGGCAGGTGAAAATGCCCATTTTCAGCAGGTGGAAAAAGCCCATTTTGTGTTGTAATGGTCCTTTACAAGAATTGCAAGCTGTCCTGTGAGTTCAGATCCTTATATTATGAAGCTCTAGAATCAGATCAAGTCATATTTAGACAGAAATCACCTTTCATTAACTACATTTGGCCTTCAATCAATTTATGGCAGATGAAAATGAAAATGTCCATTTTCAGCAGGTGTAAAGGACCATTACAACACAAAATGGGCTTTTTCCAAGAATTGCAAGCTGTCCTGTGAGCTCAGATCCTTATATTATGGAGCTCTAGAATCAGATCAAGTCATATTTAGGCAGAAATCACCTTTCATTAACTGCATTTGGCCTTGAATCAATTTATGGCAGATGAAAATGAAAATGCCCATTTTCAGCAGGTGGAAAAAGCCCATATTGTGTTGTAATGGTCCTTTACAAGAATTGCAAGCTGTCCTGTGAGCTCAGATCCTTATATTATGAAGCTCTAGAATCAGATCAAGTCATATATAGGCAGAAATCACCTTTCATTAACTGCATTTGGCCTTCAATCAATTTATGGCAGATGAAAATGAAAATGCCCATTTTCAGCAGGTGGAAAAAGCCCATTTTGTGTTGTAATGGTCCTTTACAAGAATTGCAAGCTGTCCTGTGAGCTCAGATCCTTATATTATGAAGCTCTAGAATCAGATCAAGTCATATATAGGCAGAAATCACCTTTCATTAACTGCATTTGGCCTTCAATCAATTTATGGCAGGTGAAAATGCCCATTTTGTGTTGTAATGTTCCTTTGCTAAAATTCCAAGCTGTCCTGTGAGCTCAGATCCTTATATTATGAAGCTCTAGAATCAGATCAAGTCATATATAGGCAGAAATCACGTTTCATTAACTGCATTTGGCCTTCAATCAATTTATGGCAGGTGAACATGCCCATTTTCAGCAGGTGTAAAGGACCATTACAACACAAAATGGGCTTTTTCCAAGAATTGCAAGCTGTCCTGTGAGCTCAGATCCTTATATTATGAAGCTCTAGAATCAGATCAAGTCATATTTAGACAGAAATCACTTTTCATTAACTACATTTGGCCTTCAATCAATTTATGGCAGGTGAACATGCCCATTTTCAGCAGGTGGAAAAAGCCCATTTTGTGTTGTAATGGTCCTTTGCTGAAATTCCAAGCTGTCCTGTGAGCTCAGATCTTTATATTATGAAGCTCTAGAATCAGATCAAGTCATATTTAGGCAGAAATCACCTTTCATTAACTGCATTTGGCCTTCAATCAATTTATGGCAGGTGAAAATGCCTTCAATCAATTTATGGCAGGTGAAAATGCCCATTTTGTGTTGTAATGGTCTTTTACAAGAATTGCAAGCTGTCCTGTGAGCTCAGATCCTTATATTATGAATGTCTAGAATCAGATCAAGTCATATTTAGGCAGAAATCACCTTTCATTAACTGCATTTGGCTTTCAATCAATTTATGGCAGGTGAAAATCCCCATTTTCAGCAGGTGGAAAAAGCCCATTTTGTGTTTTAATGGTCCTTTACAAGAATTGCAAGCTGTCCTGTGAGTTCAGATCCTTATATTATGAAGCTCTAGAATCAGATCAAGTCATATTTAGGCAGAAATCACCTTTCATTAACTGCATTTGGCTTTCAATCAATTTATGGCAGATGAAAATGAAAATGCCCATTTTTCAGCAGGTGGAAAAAGCCCATTTTGTGTTGTAATGGTCCTTTACAAGAATTGCAAGCTGTCCTGTGAGTTCAGATCCTTATATTATGAAGCTCTAGAATCAGATCAAGTCATATTTAGGCAGAAATCACCTTTCATTGACTGCATTTGGCCTTCAATCAATTTATGGCAGATGAAAGTGCCCATTTTGTGTTGTAATGGTCCTTTACAAGAATTGCAAGCTGTCCTGTGAGTTCAGATCCTTATATTATGAAGCTCTAGAATCAGATCAAGTCATATTTAGACAGAAATCACCTTTCATTAACTACATTTGGCCTTCAATCAATTTATGGCAGATGAAAATGAAAATGACCATTTTCCGCAGGTGCAAAGGACCATTACAACACAAAATGGGCTTTTTCCAAGAATTGCAAGCTGTCCTGTGAGCTCAGATCCTTATATTATGGAGCTCTAGAATCAGATCAAGTCTTATTTAGGCAGAAATCACCTTTCATTAACTGCATTTGGCCTTCAATCAATTTATGGCAGGTGAAAATGCCCATTTTCAGCAGGTGGAAAATGCCCATTTTGTGTTGTAATGGTCCTTTACAAGAATTGCAAGCTGTCCTGTGAGCTCAGATCTTTATATTATGAATGTCGAGAATCAGATCAAGTCATATTTAGGCAGAAATCACCTTTCATTAACTGCATTTGGCCTTCAATCAATTTATGGCAGGTGGAAATGCCTTCAATCAATTTTTGGCAGGTGAAAATGCCCATTTTGTGTTGTAATGGTCCTTTACAAGAATTGCAAGCTGTCCTGTGAGCTCAGATCTTTATATTATGAATGTCTAGAATCAGATCAAGTCATATATAGGCAGAAATCACCTTTCATTGACTGCATTTGGCCTTCAATGAATTTATGGCAGATGAAAATGCCCATTTTGTGTTGTAATGGTCCTTTACAAGAATTGCAAGCTGTCCTGTGAGCTCAGATCCTTATATTATGAATGTCTAGAACCAGATCAAGTCATATATAGGCAGAAATCACCTTTCATTAACTGCATTTGGCTTTCAATCAATTTATGGCAGGTGAAAATGCCCATTTTTGTCACGCCTGGACTTAGAAAAGGACTCAGATGCAGAGATCGGAACGGAGAGCAGCTTTATTTGCTCACACAAGAAATCCTCGTCTGAGTGAGGCTATACAAAGGCCTGAACTAAGAAAAACAAAAAATCACTCCTAAGGAGGAAAAACACTAAACTTCTCTATATAAGGTTAACAAACTCAAAATCACTCTCAATGAGGAAAAACAAAGGCTATGAAACTTTAACTCAAAGCGCTCCAATGAGGCTGAAAATAAAACACTATACTATTCAGAAAGAAACAAAAGCTAGACTACAAAATTACAACTCAAAATCACTCTTACGAGGACAAAAAACAAAATACAAGAGCTACTGAACATGAACTTTGGACTATGACAAGAAGGCTTGGGTGTACGCTGCAGGAGACGAAACACTTCGGCACAAGACAAAGGGAGACGCAGACAATATATACACTAGGTAACAGGGAACAGGTGGAAACAATCAGGGCGGGGAAGACAATCAGACCGGTGACACATGAGGAAGGGCAAGTGACCTGAAACGAGAGGAGAGTTAACTTTCAAAATAAAACAGGAAGTGACAAGACAAGACAAAAACCCCAACTTGACCTCACCGCGGTGTGACAGTACCCCCCCCTCTAGGGCCGACAGCTGACGGCCCAGGCTGGTCAGGGTGGTCTCTGTAAAACTCCTCAATAAGGCTGTGGTCCATGATGTATCGTGAAGGCACCCATTGTCGCTCCTCCGGACCGTACCCCTCCCAGTCCACTAGGTACTGCCTGCCCCGGCCCCGGTTGCGCACAGCCAGTAACTTCTTGACCTTATAGACCGGGCCGCCGTCCACTACCTCTGGGGGAGGAGCGGGTGGGAGGGCTGGGACTAAGGGGCTCACCTTGACCGGTTTGACCTGACTTACATGGAAGGTAGGGTGAACACGGAGAGACCGGGGCAGACGAAGGCGAACCGCTGCAGGTCCGATAACCTTGGTGATGGGGAATGGCCCCACAAATCGCGGTGCCAGCTTCTTGGAGAGGGCTTTGAGGTGAAGATTCTTGGCGGAGAGCCACACCCTCTGGCCTGGCTGGTACGCTGGCGCGGGTCGTCTGTTCCGGTCCGGGGCCCTTTTGACCCGGTCCCCCTGGCGGATGAGGAGCTGCCGGGCGGCTGCCCAGACTTGTCGGCATCGGCGGATCATGGCATGGGCTGAGGGCACCGACACTTCAGGCTCCTCGTCTGCAAAGACCGGAGGCTCATAACCGTACACACATTTGAAAGGGGAAAAACCTGTGGCTGAGGTGGGCAGAGAGTTGTGAGCATATTCCACCCAGACCAGGTGCTTGCTCCACGTTGAGGGGTTCTGGGATACCAGACATCGGAGGCCGGTCTCTAGCTGCTGGTTTAGGCGCTCGGTCTGGCCGTTGGCCTCCGGGTGATAGCCCGACGTAAGGCTGACGGTGGCTCCGATGAGTCGGCAAAACTCCCTCCAGAAGCAGGATATGAACTGGGGCCCCCGGTCGGAAACGATGTCCCTAGGAAAGCCGTGGACTCGGAAGACATGGTGAATCATAATTTCAGCCGTCTTTTTGGCTGACGGCAACTTGGGCAATGCTATGAATCTTGTCATTTTTGAAAACCTGTCCACCACCGTGAGAACTGTGGTGTTACCTTGGGAGACCGGGAGCCCCGTGACAAAGTCCATAGAGATGTTGGCCCATGGTCTGGTGGGGATGGGGAGCGGTTGGAGAAGTCCCATTCGCCGACCGGAAGACGTCTTATTCCTGGTGCAGACCGAGCAAGCCTCGACGTATTCCTGGACGTCCCGCTCCATGGACCGCCACCAGAACCTCCGAGTGATGGCAAACATGGTCCTGCGAACCCCCGGATGACAGGTAAGCAGCGAGGTGTGAGCCCAGTGGATCACCTGTGGGCGCAGCTCAACTGGAACAAACAATCGATTCTCAGGACACCCACTAGGTGGCGGGCTCTCACCAATTGCCTGCTTGACCTCATTTTCTATCTGCCAAGTCACCGCTCCGACCACACAGGTTCGTGGAAGGATGGGCTCTGGTTCTTTGGCAACAGGCTCGGGGTCGTAGAGACGTGACAGGGCATCAGGCTTGATGTTCTGGGACCCCGGCCTGTAAGAGAGAGAAAATGAGAAACGGTTAAAAAAGAGGGCCCACCTGGCCTGGCGAGAATTCAGTCTCTTGGCTTTACGTATATATTCCAGGTTCTTGTGGTCGGTCCAGACGATAAACGGGTGTTCCGCCCCCTCAAGCCAGTGTCTCCATTCTTCCAAGGCCAGCTTGACTGCCAACAGCTCCCGGTTGCCGACGTCATAGTTTCGCTCCGCCCGGGACAGGCGGTGCGATAAGAAGGCACAGGGATGCATCTTCCCGTCTATTTCAGAGCGCTGGGAGAGGACCGCTCCGATCCCCTCGTTGGAGGCGTCCACCTCCACCACAAACTGCCGCCGGGGATCAGGCATTGTGAGGATGGGGGCCGTGGTGAAGCGGGTCTTGAGATGTTGAAAAGCAGCCTCTGCCTCCGGGGACCAGCGGAAGCGCTCCTTCGTAGAGGTTAGGGCATGGAGCGGGGCTGCTATTGCGCTGAAGTTTCTGATAAACCGCCTATAAAAGTTAGCAAAACCGAGGAACTGCTGGACTTTTTTGCGGCTATCAGGTGTGGGCCATTCGGCCACAGCGCTCACTTTAGCCGGATCCATCTGCACCCTTCCAGGGGCTACGATGAAGCCCAGGAAGGAGATGGTGTCGGCATGAAACTCGCTCTTTTCTGCTTTTACATAGAGCTTGTTCTCCAACAAGCGTTGGAGAACCTGGGTCACATGATGTCTATGGGTTTCTTGGTCAGGAGAGTAAATAAGTATGTCGTCTAGGTAAACATATACAAACCGGTCTAAAAAGTCCCGGAGCACATCATTGATCATGGCCTGGAAAACAGCTGGGGCATTGGTAAGACCAAAAGGCATCACTAAATACTCATAGTGGCCACTAGGAGTGTTAAACCCGGTTTTCCATTCGTCACCTTCCCTGATCCTGATTAAATGATAAGCGTTGCGTAAGTCTAATTTGGTAAATACCTTAGCTTGTTGGAGTTGGTCAAACACGGAGGTCATGAGTGGCAGGGGGTAACGATTTTTTATGGTGATGGCGTTTAGGGGGCTGTAATCAATGCAGGGCCTGAGAGATCCGTCCTTCTTTCCCACAAAGAAAAACCCGGCCCCCGCTGCTGATGAGGAAGGACGGATAAGCCCCGCCTTCAGTGATGATTCAATGTACTCTTTCATGGCTGTCCTCTCCGGGCCGGAGATGGAGTACAACCGGCCCTTGGGAATGGGAGAACCAGGAATTAAGTCTATGGCGCAGTCATACGGTCGGTGAGGAGGAAGTGTCAAGGCCTTAGCTTTGCTAAAAACCTCGCTGAGATGGTGGTAGCAGGGAGGCACGGCCCTCAGATCGGGGTTCTCAGAGTCTGTGGCAGATGTGACAGAAAAATGGTTAACAGAGGTCATGTTAAGCCCCTGAAATGAAGCAGGGTTGCAGTGGATCCCACACTCCTCCCCCCATCCCATGACTTCCCCTGTCCTCCAGTTTATGTGGGGGTTGTATTGACACAACCAGGGAAATCCCAGGACAAGAGTCTGAGAGGCAGTCTCAATTAAATACAAGTTCAGAAACTCCCTATGCTCCTGGATCTGCAGTTCCAATGGTTCAGTAATGTGCGTGATTAGGAACAAATCCTTCCCATTAAGAGCCCGGGCCCTGATGGGGCTGGCCAGGGCCAAACCCCTGTCAATTAAGTTTTCGTCGGCCCCAGAGTCTATGAGTGCCTCAATGTCAATAGTGGTGGCATGGTGTGTTACCTTGGCTGGGGTTAAACTGCGCTTAACAATGGCTGTGACTGGAGAACGACTCACCCCCCGGGGTTTTCTGGACGGACAGGCGGCGACGAGGTGATCTGGTTTGCCGCAGTAAAAGCAGCTGCCCTCCTGCTGGCGTCGTCGTCGCTCTTCTGTGGTCAGCCTCGTCCTGCCAAGCTGCATGGGCTCCTCCTCCCTGGCGGTGGACGAAGGAAGACCATGCTCTGGCGGCGAATAACGGGAGGCCTGCCTGTCCGGGGCTGAGTAGCGTGGAAACCTCTCCGACGTCGAACCACTGGGTCGCGGTTGCCGGAGCTCACGAACCCGATTGTCTGTCCGGATCGCCAGCGCGATGAGGGAGTCCAGATCTGCAGGCAGGTCCACGGGCAGCAGCAGCTCCTGGATGTGAGCCGCCAGTCCCTTCAGGAAAACGTCGTACAGGGCGGTGTTATTCCAGCCGCTCTCCGCCGCCAGGGTGCGGAAGCGAATGGCGTAGTCGCACACCGAGTCCCTGCCCTGTTTCAGCCTGCTGAGCTCCCTGGCCTTTTCCCTGTCAGTGGACACAGGATCAAAAGTTCTCATGAGAGCAGTCTTAAAGTCCGTGAGGGAAGAGCAGAGTGGAGAGTCACGAGCCCATTCTGCGGTGGCCCAAGCCTTGGCTCTCCCTGTCAGGTGGGAAATAATGAATGCGATTTTTGACCTGTCGGTGACGAAAGCCTGTGGGAGCTGCTCAAAGTGGATCGAGCAATCAATGAGAAAGGCTCTGCACAGTCCGGGTTCCCCAGAATAACGCTGCGGGGGTGCCAGCTTGATTCCCACCCCTGCGCCCTGGGATGGAGCCGCTGCTGCTGCTGCTGCTGCTGGAGACTCCGGCGTCGCAGGTGGCTGGGTGGTCTGCCGTAGGTGGTGCACCAGCTCTCTCACCTGGAATGAAAGCTCTGCAAACTGCGATGCCATCGCTGTCTGAAGCTCTTCCTGCTGGGTGATGCGGGCTTCCTGAGCCCGTAACTTAGCCGCCCACTGGCCAGTCTCTGCTGAGTCCATACTGGCCGAAGTGTACTGTCACGCCTGGACTTAGAAAAGGACTCAGATGCAGAGATCGGAACGGAGAGCAGCTTTATTTGCTCACACAAGAAATCCTCGTCTGAGTGAGGCTATACAAAGGCCTGAACTAAGAAAAACAAAAAATCACTCCTAAGGAGGAAAAACACTAAACTTCTCTATATAAGGTTAACAAACTCAAAATCACTCTCAATGAGGAAAAACAAAGGCTATGAAACTTTAACTCAAAGCGCTCCAATGAGGCTGAAAATAAAACACTATACTATTCAGAAAGAAACAAAAGCTAGACTACAAAATTACAACTCAAAATCACTCTTACGATGACAAAAAACAAAATACAAGAGCTACTGAACATGAACTTTGGACTATGACAAGAAGGCTTGGGTGTACGCTGCAGGAGACGAAACACTTCGGCACAAGACAAAGGGAGACGCAGACAATATATACACTAGGTAACAGGGAACAGGTGGAAACAATCAGGGCGGGGAAGACAATCAGACCGGTGACACATGAGGAAGGGCAAGTGACCTGAAACGAGAGGAGAGTTAACTTTCAAAATAAAACAGGAAGTGACAAGACAAGACAAAAACCCCAACTTGACCTCACCGCGGTGTGACAATTTTCAGCAGGTTGAAAATGCCCATTTTGTGTTGTAATGGTCCTTTACAAGAATTGCAAGCTGTCCTGTGAGTTCAGATCCTTATATTATCAAGCTCTAAAATCAGATCAAGTCATATTTAGGCAGAAATCACCTTTCATTAACTGCATTTGGCTTTCAATCAATTTATGGCAGGTGAAAATGCCCATTTTCAGCAGGTTGAAAATGCCCATTTTGTGTTGTAATGGTCCTTTACAAGAATTGCAAGCTGTCCTGTGAGTTCAGATCCTTATATTATGAAGCTCTAGAATCAGATCAAGTCATATTTAGGCAGAAATCACCTTTCATTGACTGCATTTGGCCTTCAATCAATTTATGGCAGATGAAAATGCCCATTTTCAGCAGGTGGAAAATGCCCATTTTGTGTTGTAATGGTCCTTTACAAGAATGGCAAGCTGTCCTGTGAGTTCAGATCCTTATATTATCAAGCTCTAGAATCAGATCAAGTCATATTTAGACAGAAATCACCTTTCATTAACTGTATTTGGCCTTCAATCAATTTATGGCAGGTGAAAATGAAAATGCCCATTTTCAGCAGGTGTAAAGGACCATTACAACACAAAATGGGCTTTTTCCAAGAATTGCAAGCTGTCCTGTGAGCTCAGATCCTTATATTAAGGAGCTCTAGAATCAGATCAAGTCTTATTTAGGCAGAAATCACCTTTCATTAACTGCATTTGGCCTTCAATCAATTTATGGCAGGTGAAAATGCCCATTTTCAGCAGGTGGAAAATGCCCATTTTGTGTTGTAATGGTCCTTTACAAGAATTGCAAGCTGTCCTGTGAGTTCAGATCCTTATATTATGAAGCTCTAGAATCAGATCAAGTCATATTTAGGCAGAAATCACCTTTCATTAACTGCATTTGACCTTCAATCAATTTATGGCAGGTGAAAATGCCTTCAATCAATTTTTGGCAGGTGAAAATGCCCATTTTGTGTTGTAATGGTGCTTTACAAGAATTGCAAGCTGTCCTGTGAGTTCAGATCCTTATATTATGAAAGTCTAGAATCAGATCAAGTCATATTTAGGCAGAAATCACCTTTCATTAACTGCATTTGGCTTTCAATCAATTTATGGCAGGTGAAAATGCCCATTTTGTGTTGTAATGGTCCTTTACAAGAATTGCAAGCTGTCCTGTGAGTTCAGATCCTTATATTATGAAGCTCTAGAATCAGATCAAGTCATATATAGGCAGAAATCACCTTTCATTAACTGCATTTGGCCTTCAATCAATTTATGGCAGGTGAAAATGAAAATGCCCATTTTCAGCAGGTGAAAAAGGACCATTACAACACAAAATGGGCTTTTTCCAAGAATTGCAAGCTGTCCTGTGAGCTCAGATCCTTATATTATGGAGCTCTAGAATCAGATCAAGTCATATTTAGGCAGAAATCACCTTTCATTAACTGCATTTGGCCTTCAATCAATTTATGGCAGGTGAAAATGCCCATTTTCAGCAGGTGGAAAATGCCCATTTTGTGTTGTAACGGTCCTTTACAAGAATTGCAAGCTGTCCTGTGAGTTCAGATCCTTATATTATGAAGCTCTAGAATCAGATCAAGTCATATTTAGGCAGAAATCACCTTTCATTAACTGCATTTGGCCTTCAATCAATTTATGGCAGGTGAAATGCCTTCAATCAATTTTTGGCAGGTTGAAAATGCCCATTTTGTATTGTAATGGTCCTTTACAAGAATTGCAAGCTGTCCTGTGAGTTCAGATCCTTATATTATGAAGCTCTAGAATCAGATCAAGTCATATATAGGCAGAAATCACCTTTCATTAACTGCATTTGGCCTTCAATCAATTTATGGCAGGTGAAAATGAAAATGCCCATTTTCAGCAGGTGAAAAAGGACCATTACAACACAAAATGGGCTTTTTCCAAGAATTGCAAGCTGTCCTGTGAGCTCAGATCCTTATATTATGGAGCTCTAGAATCAGATCAAGTCATATTTAGGCAGAAATCACCTTTCATTAACTGCATTTGGCCTTCAATCAATTTATGGCAGGTGAAAATGCCCATTTTCAGCAGGTGGAAAATGCCCATTTTGTGTTGTAATGGTCCTTTACAAGAATTGCAAGCTGTACTGTGAGTTCAGATCCTTATATTATGAAGCTCTAGAATCAGATCAAATCATATTTAGGCAGAAATCACCTTTCATTGACTGCATTTGGCCTTCAATCAATTTATGGCAGATGAAAATGCCCATTTTCAGCAGGTGGAAAAAGCCCATTTTGTGTTGTAATGGTCCTTTACAAGAATTGCAAGCTGTCCTGTGAGTTCAGATCCTTATATTATGAACCTGTAGAATCAGATCAAGTCATATTTAGACAGAAATCACCTTTCATTAACTGCATTTGGCCTTCAATCAATTTATGGCAGATGAAAATGAAAATGCCCATTTTTCAGCAGGTGGAAAAAGCCCATTTTGTGTTGTAATGGTCCTTTACAAGAATTGCAAGCTGTCCTGTGAGTTCAGATCCTTATATTATGAAGCTCTAGAATCAGATCAAGTCATATTTTGTCAGAAATCACCTTTCATTGACTGCATTTGGCCTTCAATCAATTTATGGCAGATGAAAGTGCCCATTTTGTGTTGTAATGGTCCTTTACAAGAATTGCAAGCTGTCCTGTGAGTTCAGATCCTCATATTATCAAGCTCTAGAATCAGATCAAGTCATATTTCGGCAGAAATCACCTTTCATTAACTGCATTTGGCCTTCAATCAATTTATGGCAGGTGAAAATGCCTTCAATCAATTTTTGGCAGGTGAAAAAGCCCATTTTGTGTTGTAATGGTCCTTTACAAGAATGGCAAGCTGTCCTGTGAGCTCAGATCCTTATATTATGAAGCTCTAGAATCAGATCAAGTCATATTTAGACAGAAATCACCTTTCATTAACTGTATTTGGCCTTCAATCAATTTATGGCAGATGAAAATGCCCATTTTCAGCAGGTGGAAAAAGCCCATTTTGTGTTGTAACGGTCCTTTACAAGAATTGCAAGCTGTCCTGTGAGTTCAGATCCTTATATTATGAAGCTCTAGAATCAGATCAAGTCATATTTAGACAGAAATCACCTTTCATTAACTACATTTGGCCTTCAATCAATTTATGGCAGATGAAAATGAAAATGCCCATTTTCAGCAGGTGTAAAGGAACATTACAACACAAAATGGGCTTTTTCCAAGAATTGCAAGCTGTCCTGTGAGCTCAGATCCTTATATTAAGGAGCTCTAGAATCAGATCAAGTCTTATTTA
The DNA here is from genome assembly GCA_023373845.1 of Nibea coibor. NCBI lineage: Eukaryota > Metazoa > Chordata > Actinopteri > Sciaenidae > Nibea > Nibea coibor. The sequence goes on from CM041735.1 coordinate 4,818,419, forward strand.
GGCAGAAATCACCTTTCATTAACTGCATTTGGCCTTCAATCAATTTATGGCAGGTGAAAATGCCCATTTTCAGCAGGTGGAAAATGCCCATTTTGTGTTGTAATGGTCCTTTACAAGAATTGCAAGCTGTCCTGTGAGTTCAGATCCTTATATTATGAAGCTCTAGAATCAGATCAAGTCATATTTAGGCAGAAATCACCTTTCATTAACTGCATTTGACCTTCAATCAATTTATGGCAGGTGAAAATGCCTTCAATCAATTTTTGGCAGGTGAAAATGCCCATTTTGTGTTGTAATGGTCCTTTACAAGAATTGCAAGCTCTCCTGTGAGTTCAGATCCTTATATTATGAAGCTCTAGAATCAGATCAAGTCATATATAGGCAGAAATCACCTTTCATTAACTGCATTTGGCCTTCAATCAATTTATGGCAGGTGAAAATGCCCATTTTCAGCAGGTGGAAAATGCCCATTTTGTGTTGTAATGGTCCTTTACAAGAATTGCAAGCTGTCCTGTGAGTTGAGATCCTTATATTATGAAGCTCTAGAATCAGATCAAGTCATATTTAGACAGAAATCACCTTTCATTAACTGCATTTGGCCTTCAATCAATTTATGGCAGGTGAAAATGAAAATGCCCATTTTCAGCAGGTGAAAAAGGACCATTACAACACAAAATGGGCTTTTTCCAAGAATTGCAAGCTGTCCTGTGAGCTCAGATCCTTATATTATGGAGCTCTAGAATCAGATCAAGTCATATTTAGGCAGAAATCACCTTTCATTAACTGCATTTGGCCTTCAATCAATTTATGGCAGGTGAAAATGCCCATTTTGTGTTGTAATGTTCCTTTGCTAAAATTCCAAGCTGTCCTGTGAGCTCAGATCCTTATATTATGAAGCTCTAGAATCAGATCAAGTCATATTTAGGCAGAAATCACCTTTCATTAACTGCATTTGGCCTTCAATCAATTTATGGCAGATGAAAATGAAAATGCCCATTTTCAGCAGGTGCAAAGGACCATTACAACACAAAATGAGCTTTTTCCAAGAATTGCAAGCTGTCCTGTGAGCTCAGATCCTTATATTATGAAGCTCTAGAATCAGATCAAGTCATATTTAGACAGAAATCACCTTTCATTAACTGCATTTGGCCTTCAATCAATTTATGGCAGGTGAAAATGCCTTCAATCAATTTTTGGCAGGTGAAACTGCCCATTTTGTGTTGTAATGGTCCTTCACAAGAATTACAAGCTGTCCTGTGAACTCAGATCCTTATATTATGAATGTCTAGAATCAGATCACGTCATATTTAGGCAGAAAAAACATTTCATTAACTGCATTTGGCCTTCAATCAATTTATGGCAGGTGAAAATGCCCATTTTCAGCAGGTGGAAAATGCCCATTTTGTGTTGTAATAGTCCTTTACAAGAATTGCAAGTTGTCCTGTGAGTTCAGATCCTTATATTATGAAGCTCTAGAATCAGATCAAGTCATATTTAGGAGGAAATCACCTTTCATTAACTGCATTTGGCCTTCAATCAATTTATGGCAGGTGAAAATGCCCATTTTGTGTTGTAATGGTGCTTTACAAGAATTGCAAGCTGTCCTGTGAGCTCAGATCACTATATTATGAAGCTCTAGAATCAGATCAAGTCATATTTAGGAGGAAATCACCTTTCATTAACTGCATTTGGCTTTCAATCAATTTATGGCAGGTGAAAATGCCCATTTTCAGCAGGTGGAAAATGCCCATTTTGTGTTGTAATGGTCCTTTACAAGAATTGCAAGCTGTCCTGTGAGCTCAGATCCTTATATTATGGAGCTCTAGAATCAGATCAAGTCATATTTAGACAGAAATCACCTTTCATTAACTGCATTTGGCCTTCAATCAATTTATGGCAGGTGAAAATGCCTTCAATCAATTTTTGGCAGGTGAAACTGCCCATTTTGTGTTGTAATGGTCCTTCACAAGAATTACAAGCTGTCCTGTGAACTCAGATCCTTATATTATGAATGTCTAGAATCAGATCAAGTCATATTTAGGCAGAAAAAACGTTTCATTAACTGCATTTGGCCTTCAATCAATTTATGGCAGGTGAAAATGCCCATTTTCAGCAGGTGGAAAATGCCCATTTTGTGTTGTAATGGTCCTTTACAAGAATTGCAAGCTGTCCTGTGAGCTCAGATCCTTATATTATGGAGCTCTAGAATCACATCAAGTCATATTTAGGCAGAAATCACCTTTCATTAACTGCATTTGGCCTTCAATCAATTTATGGCAGGTGAAAATGCCCATTTTCAGCAGGTGGAAAATGCCCATTTTGTGTTGTAATGGTCCTTTACAAGAATTGCAAGCTGTCCTGTGAGCTCAGATCCTTATATTATGGAGCTCTAGAATCAGATCAAGTCATATTTAGACAGAAATCACCTTTCATTAACTGCATTTGGCCTTCGATCAATTTATGGCAGGTGAAAATGCCTTCAATCAATTTTTGGCAGGTGAAACTGCCCATTTTGTGTTGTAATGGTCCTTTGCTAAAATTCCAAGCTGTCCTGTGAGCTCAGATCTTTATATTATGAAGCTCTAGAATCAGATCAAGTCATATTTAGGCAGAAATCACCTTTCATTAACTGCATTTGGCCTTCAATCAATTTTTGGCAGGTGAAAATGCCCATTTTGTGTTGTAATGGTCCTTTACAAGAATGGCAAGCTGTCCTGTGAGCTCAGATCCTTATATTATGAATGTCTAGAATCAGATCAAGTCATATTTAGGCAGAAATCACCTTTCATTAACTGCATTTGGCCTTCAATCAATTTATGGCAGGTGAAAATGCCCATTTTCAGCAGGTGGAAAATGCCCATTTTTGTGTTGTAATGGTCCTTTACAAGAATTGCAAGCTGTCCTGTGAGCGCAGATCTTTATATTATGAAGCTCTAGAATCAGATCAAGTCATATTTAGGCAGAAAATCACCTTTCATTAACTGCATTTGGCCTTCAATCAATTTATGGCAGGTGAAACTGCCCATTTTGTGTTGTAATGGTCCTTCACAAGAATTACAAGCTGTCCTGTGAACTCAGATCCTTATATTATGAATGTCTAGAATCAGATCACGTCATATTTAGGCTGAAAAAACGTTTCATTAACTGCATTTGGCCTTCAATCAATTTATGGCAGGTGAAAATGCCCATTTTCAGCAGGTGGAAAATGCCCATTTTGTGTTGTAATGGTCCTTTACAAGAATTGCAAGTTGTCCTGTGAGTTCAGATCACTATATTATGAAGCTCTAGAATCAGATCAAGTCATATTTAGGAGGAAATCACCTTTCATTAACTGCATTTGGCCTTCAATCAATTTATGGCAGGTGAAAATGCCCATTTTCAGCAGGTGGAAAATGCCCATTTTGTGTTGTAATGGTCCTTTACAAGAATTGCAAGCTGTCCTGTGAGCTCAGATCCTTATATTATGAAGCTCTAGAATCAGATCAAGTCATATTTAGACAGAAATCACCTTTCATTAACTGCATTTGGCCTTCAATCAATTTATGGCAGGTGAAAATGCCTTCAATCAATTTTTGGCAGGTGAAACTGCCCATTTTGTGTTGTCATGGTCCTTTGCTAAAATTCCAAGCTGTACTGTGAGCTCAGATCCTTATATTATGAAGCTCTAGAGTCAGATCAAGTCATATTTAGGAGGAAATCACCTTTCATTAACTGCATTTGGCCTTCAATCAATTTATGGCAGGTGAAAATGCCCATTTTGTGTTGTAATGGTCCTTTACAAGAATTGCAAGCTGTCCTGTGAGCTCAGATCACTATATTATGAAGCTCTAGAATCAGATCAAGTCATATTTAGGAGGAAATCACCTTTCATTAACTGCATTTGGCCTTCAATCAATTTATGGCAGGTGAAAATGCCCATTTTCAGCAGGTGGAAAATGCCCATTTTGTGTTGTAATGGTCCTTTACAAGAATTGCAAGCTGTCCTGTGAGCTCAGATCCTTATATTATGGAGCTCTAGAATCAGATCAAGTCATATTTAGACAGAAATCACCTTTCATTAACTGCATTTGGCCTTCAATCAATTTATGGCGGGTGAAAATGCCCATTTTCAGCAGGTGGAAAATGCCCATTTTTGTGTTGTAATGGTCCTTTACAAGAATTGCAAGCTGTCCTGTGAGCGCAGATCTTTATATTATGAAGCTCTAGAATCAGATCAAGTCATATTTAGGCAGAAAAAACGTTTCATTAACTGCATTTGGCCTTCAATCAATTTATGGCAGGTGAAAATGCCCATTTTCAGCAGGTGGAAAATGCCCATTTTGTGTTGTAATGGTCCTTTACAAGAATTGCAAGCTGTCCTGTGAGCTCAGATCCTTATATTATGGAGCTCTAGAATCACATCAAGTCATATTTAGGCAGAAATCACCTTTCATTAACTGCATTTGGCCTTCAATCAATTTATGGCAGGTGAAAATGCCCATTTTCAGCAGGTGGAAAATGCCCATTTTGTGTTGTAATGGTCCTTTACAAGAATTGCAAGCTGTCCTGTGAGCTCAGATCCTTATATTATGGAGCTCTAGAATCAGATCAAGTCATATTTAGACAGAAATCACCTTTCATTAACTGCATTTGGCCTTCAATCAATTTATGGCAGGTGAAAATGCCTTCAATCAATTTTTGGCAGGTGAAACTGCCCATTTTGTGTTGTAATGGTCCTTTGCTAAAATTCCAAGCTGTACTGTGAGCTCAGATCCTTATATTATGAAGCTCTAGAATCAGATCAAGTCATATTTAGGAGGAAATCATCTTTCATTAACTGCATTTGGCCTTCAATCAATTTATGGCGGGTGAAAATGCCCATTTTCAGCAGGTGGAAAATGCCCATTTTTGTGTTGTAATGGTCCTTTACAAGAATTGCAAGCTGTCCTGTGAGCGCAGATCTTTATATTATGAAGCTCTAGAATCAGATCAAGTCATATTTAGGCAGAAATCACCTTTCATTAACTGCATTTGGCCTTCAATCAATTTATGGCAGGTGAAACTGCCCATTTTGTGTTGTAATGGTCCTTCACAAGAATTACAAGCTGTCCTGTGAACTCAGATCCTTATATTATGAATGTCTAGAATCAGATCACGTCATATTTAGGCAGAAAAAACATTTCATTAACTGCATTTGGCCTTCAATCAATTTATGGCAGGTGAAAATGCCCATTTTCAGCAGGTGGAAAATGCCCATTTTGTGTTGTAATAGTCCTTTACAAGAATTGCAAGTTGTCCTGTGAGTTCAGATCACTATATTATGAAGCTCTAGAATCAGATCAAGTCATATTTAGGAGGAAATCACCTTTCATTAACTGCATTTGGCCTTCAATCAATTTATGGCAGGTGAAAATGCCCATTTTCAGCAGGTGGAAAATGCCCATTTTGTGTTGTAATGGTCCTTTACAAGAATTGCAAGCTGTCCTGTGAGCTCAGATCCTTATATTATGAAGCTCTAGAATCAGATCAAGTCATATTTAGACAGAAATCACCTTTCATTAACTGCATTTGGCCTTCAATCAATTTATGGCAGGTGAAAATGCCTTCAATCAATTTTTGGCAGGTGAAACTGCCCATTTTGTGTTGTCATGGTCCTTTGCTAAAATTCCAAGCTGTACTGTGAGCTCAGATCTTTATATTATGAAGCTCTAGAATCAGATCAAGTCATATTTAGGCAGAAATCACCTTTCATTAACTGCATTTGGCCTTCAATCAATTTATGGCAGGTGAAAATGCCCATTTTGTGTTGTAATGGTCCTTTACAAGAATTGCAAGCTGTCCTGTGAGCTCAGATCACTATATTATGAAGCTCTAGAATCAGATCAAGTCATATTTAGGAGGAAATCACCTTTCATTAACTGCATTTGGCCTTCAATCAATTTATGGCAGGTGAAAATGTCCATTTTCAGCAGGTGGAAAATGCCCATTTTGTGTTGTAATGGTCCTTTACAAGAATTGCAAGCTGTCCTGTGAGCTCAGATCCTTATATTATGGAGCTCTAGAATCAGATCAAGTCAAATTTAGACAGAAATCACCTTTCATTAACTGCATTTGGCCTTCAATCAATTTATGGCAGGTGAAAATGCCTTCAATCAATTTTTGGCAGGTGAAACTGCCCATTTTGTGTTGTAATGGTCCTTTACAAGAATTACAAGCTGTCCTGTGAACTCAGATCCTTATATTATGAATGTCTAGAATCAGATCAAGTCATATTTAGGCAGAAAAAACGTTTCATTAACTGCATTTGGCCTTCAATCAATTTATGGCAGGTGAAAATGCCCATTTTCAGCAGGTGGAAAATGCCCATTTTGCGTTGTAATGGTCCTTTACAAGAATTGCAAGTTGTCCTGTGAGTTCAGATCACTATATTATGAAGCTCTAGAATCAGATCAAGTCATATTTAGGAGGAAATCACCTTTCATTAACTGCATTTGGCCTTCAATCAATTTATGGCAGGTGAAAATGCCCATTTTCAGCAGGTGGAAAATGCCCATTTTGTGTTGTAATGGTCCTTTACAAGAATTGCAAGCTGTCCTGTGAGCTCAGATCCTTATATTATGAAGCTCTAGAATCAGATCAAGTCATATTTAGACAGAAATCACCTTTCATTAACTGCATTTGGCCTTCAATCAATTTATGGCAGGTGAAAATGCCTTCAATCAATTTTTGGCAGGTGAAACTGCCCATTTTGTGTTGTAATGGTCCTTTGCTAAAATTCCAAGCTGTACTGTGAGCTCAGATCCTTATATTATGAAGCTCTAGAATCAGATCAAGTCATATTTAGGAGGAAATCACCTTTCATTAACTGCATTTGGCCTTCAATCAATTTATGGCAGGTGAAAATGCCCATTTTGTGTTGTAATGGTGCTTTACAAGAATTGCAAGCTGTCCTGTGAGCTCAGATCACTATATTATGAAGCTCTAGAATCAGATCAAGTCATATTTAGGAGGAAATCACCTTTCATTAACTGCATTTGGCCTTCAATCAATTTATGGCAGGTGAAAATGCCCATTTTCAGCAGGTGGAAAATGCCCATTTTGTGTTGTAATGGTCCTTTACAAGAATTGCAAGCTGTCCTGTGAGCTCAGATCCTTATATTATGGAGCTCTAGAATCAGATCAAGTCATATTTAGACAGAAATCACCTTTCATTAACTGCATTTGGCCTTCAATCAATTTATGGCAGGTGAAAATGCCTTCAATCAATTTTTGGCAGGTGAAACTGCCCATTTTGTGTTGTAATGGTCCTTTGCTAAAATTCCAAGCTGTACTGTGAGCTCAGATCCTTATATTATGAAGCTCTAGAATCAGATCAAGTCATATTTAGGAGGAAATCACCTTTCATTAACTGCATTTGGCCTTCAATCAATTTATGGCGGGTGAAAATGCCCATTTTCAGCAGGTGGAAAATGCCCATTTTTGTGTTGTAATGGTCCTTTACAAGAATTGCAAGCTGTCCTGTGAGCGCAGATCTTTATATTATGAAGCTCTAGAATCAGATCAAGTCATATTTAGGCAGAAATCACCTTTCATTAACTGCATTTGGCCTTCAATCAATTTTTGGCAGGTGAAACTGCCCATTTTGTGTTGTAATGGTCCTTCACAAGAATTACAAGCTGTCCTGTGAACTCAGATCCTTATATTATGAATGTCTAGAATCAGATCACGTCATATTTAGGCAGAAAAAACATTTCATTAACTGCATTTGGCCTTCAATCAATTTATGGCAGGTGAAAATGCCCATTTTCAGCAGGTGGAAAATGCCCATTTTGTGTTGTAATAGTCCTTTACAAGAATTGCAAGTTGTCCTGTGAGTTCAGATCACTATATTATGAAGCTCTAGAATCAGATCAAGTCATATTTAGGAGGAAATCACCTTTCATTAACTGCATTTGGCCTTCAATCAATTTATGGCAGGTGAAAATGCCCATTTTCAGCAGGTGGAAAATGCCCATTTTGTGTTGTAATGGTCCTTTACAAGAATTGCAAGCTGTCCTGTGAGCTCAGATCCTTATATTATGAAGCTCTAGAATCAGATCAAGTCATATTTAGACAGAAATCACCTTTCATTAACTGCATTTGGCCTTCAATCAATTTATGGCAGGTGAAAATGCCTTCAATCAATTTTTGGCAGGTGAAACTGCCCATTTTGTGTTGTCATGGTCCTTTGCTAAAATTCCAAGCTGTACTGTGAGCTCAGATCCTTATATTATGAAGCTCTAGAATCAGATCAAGTCATATTTAGGCAGAAATCACCTTTCATTAACTGCATTTGGCCTTCAATCAATTTATGGCAGGTGAAAATGCCCATTTTGTGTTGTAATGGTCCTTTACAAGAATTGCAAGCTGTCCTGTGAGCTCAGATCACTATATTATGAAGCTCTAGAATCAGATCAAGTCATATTTAGGAGGAAATCACCTTTCATTAACTGCATTTGGCCTTCAATCAATTTATGGCAGGTGAAAATGTCCATTTTCAGCAGGTGGAAAATGCCCATTTTGTGTTGTAATGGTCCTTTACAAGAATTGCAAGCTGTCCTGTGAGCTCAGATCCTTATATTATGGAGCTCTAGAATCAGATCAAGTCAAATTTAGACAGAAATCACCTTTCATTAACTGCATTTGGCCTTCAATCAATTTATGGCAGGTGAAAATGCCTTCAATCAATTTTTGGCAGGTGAAACTGCCCATTTTGTGTTGTAATGGTCCTTCACAAGAATTACAAGCTGTCCTGTTAACTCAGATCCTTATATTATGAATGTCTAGAATCAGATCAAGTCATATTTAGGCAGAAAAAACGTTTCATTAACTGCATTTGGCCTTCAATCAATTTATGGCAGGTGAAAATGCCCATTTTCAGCAGGTGGAAAATGCCCATTTTGTGTTGTAATGGTCCTTTACAAGAATTGCAAGCTGTCCTGTGAGCTCAGATCCTTATATTATGGAGCTCTAGAATCACATCAAGTCATATTTAGGCAGAAATCACCTTTCATTAACTGCATTTGGCCTTCAATCAATTTATGGCAGGTGAAAATGCCCATTTTCAGCAGGTGGAAAATGCCCATTTTGTGTTGTAATGGTCCTTTACAAGAATTGCAAGCTGTCCTGTGAGCTCAGATCCTTATATTATGGAGCTCTAGAATCAGATCAAGTCATATTTAGACAGAAATCACCTTTCATTAACTGCATTTGGCCTTCAATCAATTTATGGCAGGTGAAAATGCCTTCAATCAATTTTTGGCAGGTGAAACTGCCCATTTTGTGTTGTAATGGTCCTTTGCTAAAATTCCAAGCTGTACTGTGAGCTCAGATCCTTATATTATGAAGCTCTAGAATCAGATCAAGTCATATTCAGGAGGAAATCACCTTTCATTAACTGCATTTGGCCTTCAATCAATTTTTGGCAGGTGAAAATGCCCATTTTGTGTTGTAATGGTCCTTTACAAGAATGGCAAGCTGTCCTGTGAGCGCAGATCCTTATATTATGGAGCTCTAGAATCACATCAAGTCATATTTAGGCAGAAATCACCTTTCATTAACTGCATTTGGCCTTCAATCAATTTATGGCGGGTGAAAATGCCCATTTTCAGCAGGTGGAAAATGCCCATTTTGTGTTGTAATGGTCCTTTACAAGAATTGCAAGCTGTCCTGTGAGCTCAGATCCTTATATTATGGAGCTCTAGAATCAGATCAAGTCATATTTAGACAGAAATCACCTTTCATTAACTGCATTTGGCCTTCAATCAATTTATGTTATATGAAAATGAAAATGCCCATTTTCAGCAGGTGGAAAAAGCCCATTTTGTGTTGTAATGGTCCTTTGCTAAAATTCCAAGCTGTCCTGTGAGCTCAGATCTTTATATTATGAAGCTCTAGAATCAGATCAAGTCATATTTAGGCAGAAATCACCTTTCATTAACTGCATTTGGCCTTCAATCAATTTTTGGCAGGTGAAAATGCCCATTTTGTGTTGTAATGGTCCTTTACAAGAATTGCAAGCTGTCCTGTGAGCGCAGATCCTTATATTATGAAGCTCTAGAATCAGATCAAGTCATATTTAGGCAGAAAAAATGTTTCATTAACTGCATTTGGCCTTCAATCAATTTATGGCAGGTGAAAATGCCCATTTTCAGCAGGTGGAAAATGCCCATTTTGTGTTGTAATGGTCCTTTACAAGAATTGCAAGCTGTCCTGTGAGCTCAGATCCTTATATTATGGAGCTCTAGAATCACATCAAGTCATATTTAGGCAGAAATCACCTTTCATTAACTGCATTTGGCCTTCAATCAATTTATGGCAGGTGAAAATGCCCATTTTCAGCAGGTGGAAAATGCCCATTTTGTGTTGTAATGGTCCTTTACAAGAATTGCAAGCTGTCCTGTGAGCTCAGATCCTTATATTATGGAGCTCTAGAATCAGATCAAGTCATATTTAGACAGAAATCACCTTTCATTAACTGCATTTGGCCTTCAATCAATTTATGGCAGGTGAAAATGCCTTCAATCAATTTTTGGCAGGTGAAACTGCCCATTTTGTGTTGTAATGGTCCTTTACTAAAATTCCAAGCTGTACTGTGAGCTCAGATCCTTATATTATGAAGCTCTAGAATCAGATCAAGTCATATTTAGGAGGAAATCACCTTTCATTAACTGCATTTGGCCTTCAATCAATTTATGGCGGGTGAAAATGCCCATTTTCAGCAGGTGGAAAATGCCCATTTTTGTGTTGTAATGGTCCTTTACAAGAATTGCAAGCTGTCCTGTGAGCGCAGATCTTTATATTATGAAGCTCTAGAATCAGATCAAGTCATATTTAGGCAGAAATCACCTTTCATTAACTGCATTTGGCCTTCAATCAATTTATGGCAGGTGAAACTGCCCATTTTGTGTTGTAATGGTCCTTCACAAGAATTACAAGCTGTCCTGTGAACTCAGATCCTTATATTATGAATGTCTAGAATCAGATCACGTCATATTTAGGCAGAAAAAACATTTCATTAACTGCATTTGGCCTTCAATCAATTTATGGCAGGTGAAAATGCCCATTTTCAGCAGGTGGAAAATGCCCATTTTGTGTTGTAATAGTCCTTTACAAGAATTGCAAGTTGTCCTGTGAGTTCAGATCACTATATTATGAAGCTCTAGAATCAGATCAAGTCATATTTAGGAGGAAATCACCTTTCATTAACTGCATTTGGCCTTCAATCAATTTATGGCAGGTGAAAATGCCCATTTTCAGCAGGTGGAAAATGCCCATTTTGTGTTGTAATGGTCCTTTACAAGAATTGCAAGCTGTCCTGTGAGCTCAGATCCTTATATTATGAAGCTCTAGAATCAGATCAAGTCATATTTAGACAGAAATCACCTTTCATTAACTGCATTTGGCCTTCAATCAATTTATGGCAGGTGAAAATGCCTTCAATCAATTTTTGGCAGGTGAAACTGCCCATTTTGTGTTGTCATGGTCCTTTGCTAAAATTCCAAGCTGTACTGTGAGCTCAGATCCTTATATTATGAAGCTCTAGAATCAGATCAAGTCATATTTAGGCAGAAATCACCTTTCATTAACTGCATTTGGCCTTCAATCAATTTATGGCAGGTGAAAATGCCCATTTTGTGTTGTAATGGTCCTTTACAAGAATTGCAAGCTGTCCTGTGAGCTCAGATCACTATATTATGAAGCTCTAGAATCAGATCAAGTCATATTTAGGAGGAAATCACCTTTCATTAACTGCATTTGGCCTTCAATCAATTTATGGCAGGTGAAAATGTCCATTTTCAGCAGGTGGAAAATGCCCATTTTGTGTTGTAATGGTCCTTTACAAGAATTGCAAGCTGTCCTGTGAGCTCAGATCCTTATATTATGGAGCTCTAGAATCAGATCAAGTCATATTTAGACAGAAATCACCTTTCATTAAATGCATTTGGCCTTCAATCAATTTATGGCAGGTGAAAATGCCTTCAATCAATTTTTGGCAGGTGAAACTGCCCATTTTGTGTTGTAATGGTCCTTCACAAGAATTACAAGCTGTCCTGTGAACTCAGATCCTTATATTATGAATGTCTAGAATCAGATCAAGTCATATTTAGGCAGAAAAAACGTTTCATTAACTGCATTTGGCCTTCAATCAATTTATGGCAGGTGAAAATGCCCATTTCAGCAGGTGGAAAATGCCCATTTTGTGTTGTAATGGTCCTTTACAAGAATTGCAAGTTGTCCTGTGAGTTCAGATCACTATATTATGAAGCTCTAGAATCAGATCAAGTCATATTTAGGAGGAAATCACCTTTCATTAACTGCATTTGGCCTTCAATCAATTTATGGCAGGTGAAAATGCCCATTTTCAGCAGGTGGAAAATGCCCATTTTGTGTTGTAATGGTCCTTTACAAGAATTGCAAGCTGTCCTGTGAGCTCAGATCCTTATATTATGAAGCTCTAGAATCAGATCAAGTCATATTTAGACAGAAATCACCTTTCATTAACTGCATTTGGCCTTCAATCTATTTATGGCAGGTGAAAATGCCTTCAATCAATTTTTGGCAGGTGAAACTGCCCATTTTGTGTTGTAATGGTCCTTTGCTAAAATTCCAAGCTGTACTGTGAGCTCAGATCCTTATATTATGAAGCTCTAGAATCAGATCAAGTCATATTTAGGAGGAAATCACCTTTCATTAACTGCATTTGGCCTTCAATCAATTTATGGCAGGTGAAAATGCCCATTTTGTGTTGTAATGGTGCTTTACAAGAATTGCAAGCTGTCCTGTGAGCTCAGATCACTATATTATGAAGCTCTAGAATCAGATCAAGTCATATTTAGGAGGAAATCACCTTTCATTAACTGCATTTGGCCTTCAATCAATTTATGGCAGGTGAAAATGCCCATTTTCAGCAGGTGGAAAATGCCCATTTTGTGTTGTAATGGTCCTTTACAAGAATTGCAAGCTGTCCTGTGAGCTCAGATCCTTATATTATGGAGCTCTAGAATCAGATCAAGTCATATTTAGACAGAAATCACCTTTCATTAACTGCATTTGGCCTTCAATCAATTTATGGCAGGTGAAAATGCCTTCAATCAATTTTTGGCAGGTGAAACTGCCCATTTTGTGTTGTAATGGTCCTTCACAAGAATTACAAGCTGTCCTGTGAACTCAGATCCTTATATTATGAATGTCTAGAATCAGATCAAGTCATATTTAGGCAGAAAAAACGTTTCATTAACTGCATTTGGCCTTCAATCAATTTATGGCAGGTGAAAATGCCCATTTTCAGCAGGTGGAAAATGCCCATTTTGTGTTGTAATGGTCCTTTACAAGAATTGCAAGCTGTCCTGTGAGCTCAGATCCTTATATTATGGAGCTCTAGAATCAGATCAAGTCATATTTAGACAGAAATCACCTTTCATTAACTGCATTTGGCCTTCAATCAATTTATGGCAGGTGAAAATGCCTTCAATCAATTTTTGGCAGGTGAAACTGCCCATTTTGTGTTGTAATGGTCCTTTGCTAAAATTCCAAGCTGTACTGTGAGCTCAGATCCTTATATTATGAAGCTCTAGAATCAGATCAAGTCATATTTAGGAGGAAATCACCTTTCATTAACTGCATTTGGCCTTCAATCAATTTATGGCGGGTGAAAATGCCCATTTTCAGCAGGTGGAAAATGCCCATTTTTGTGTTGTAATGGTCCTTTACAAGAATTGCAAGCTGTCCTGTGAGCGCAGATCTTTATATTATGAAGCTCTAGAATCAGATCAAGTCATATTTAGGCAGAAATCACCTTTCATTAACTGCATTTGGCCTTCAATCAATTTATGGCAGGTGAAACTGCCCATTTTGTGTTGTAATGGTCCTTCACAAGAATTACAAGCTGTCCTGTGAACTCAGATCCTTATATTATGAATGTCTAGAATCAGATCACGTCATATTTAGGCAGAAAAAACATTTCATTAACTGCATTTGGCCTTCAATCAATTTATGGCAGGTGAAAATGCCCATTTTCAGCAGGTGGAAAATGCCCATTTTGTGTTGTAATGGTCCTTTACAAGAATTGCAAGTTGTCCTGTGAGTTCAGATCACTATATTATGAAGCTCTAGAATCAGATCAAGTCATATTTAGACAGAAATCACCTTTCATTAACTGCATTTGGCCTTCAATCAATTTATGGCAGGTGAAAATGCCTTCAATCAATTTTTGGCAGGTGAAACTGCCCATTTTGTGTTGTCATGGTCCTTTGCTAAAATTCCAAGCTGTACTGTGAGCTCAGATCCTTATATTATGAAGCTCTAGAATCAGATCAAGTCATATTTAGGCAGAAATCACCTTTCATTAACTGCATTTGGCCTTCAATCAATTTATGGCAGGTGAAAATGCCCATTTTGTGTTGTAATGGTCCTTTACAAGAATTGCAAGCTGTCCTGTGAGCTCAGATCACTATATTATGAAGCTCTAGAATCAGATCAAGTCATATTTAGGAGGAAATCACCTTTCATTAACTGCATTTGGCCTTCAATCAATTTATGGCAGGTGAAAATGTCCATTTTCAGCAGGTGGAAAATGCCCATTTTGTGTTGTAATGGTCCTTTACAAGAATTGCAAGCTGTCCTGTGAGCTCAGATCCTTATATTATGGAGCTCTAGAATCAGATCAAGTCAAATTTAGACAGAAATCACCTTTCATTAACTGCATTTGGCCTTCAATCAATTTATGGCAGGTGAAAATGCCTTCAATCAATTTTTGGCAGGTGAAACTGCCCATTTTGTGTTGTAATGGTCCTTCACAAGAATTACAAGCTGTCCTGTGAACTCAGATCCTTATATTATGAATGTCTAGAATCAGATCAAGTCATATTTAGGCAGAAAAAACGTTTCATTAACTGCATTTGGCCTTCAATCAATTTATGGCAGGTGAAAATGCCCATTTTCAGCAGGTGGAAAATGCCCATTTTGTGTTGTAATGGTCCTTTACAAGAATTGCAAGTTGTCCTGTGAGTTCAGATCACTATATTATGAAGCTCTAGAATCAGATCAAGTCATATTTAGGAGGAAATCACCTTTCATTAACTGCATTTGGCCTTCAATCAATTTATGGCAGGTGAAAATGCCCATTTTCAGCAGGTGGAAAATGCCCATTTTGTGTTGTAATGGTCCTTTACAAGAATTGCAAGCTGTCCTGTGAGCTCAGATCCTTATATTATGAAGCTCTAGAATCAGATCAAGTCATATTTAGACAGAAATCACCTTTCATTAACTGCATTTGGCCTTCAATCAATTTATGGCAGGTGAAAATGCCTTCAATCAATTTTTGGCAGGTGAAACTGCCCATTTTGTGTTGTCATGGTCCTTTGCTAAAATTCCAAGCTGTACTGTGAGCTCAGATCCTTATATTATGAAGCTCTAGAATCAGATCAAGTCATATTTAGGAGGAAATCACCTTTCATTAACTGCATTTGCCCTTCAATCAATTTATGGCAGGTGAAAATGCCCATTTTGTGTTGTAATGGTCCTTTACAAGAATTGCAAGCTGTCCTGTGAGCTCAGATCACTATATTATGAAGCTCTAGAATCAGATCAAGTCATATTTAGGAGGAAATCACCTTTCATTAACTGCATTTGGCCTTCAATCAATTTATGGCAGGTGAAAATGCCCATTTTGTGTTGTAATGTTCCTTTGCTAAAATTCCAAGCTGTCCTGTGAGCTCAGATCCTTATATTATGAAGCTCTAGAATCAGATCAAGTCATATTTTGGCAGAAACCACGTTTCATTAACTGCATTTGGCCTTCAATCAATTTTTGGCAGGTGAAAATGCCCATTTTGTGTTGTAATGGTCCTTTACAAGAATTGCAAGCTGTCCTGTGAGCTCAGATCCTTATATTATGAAGCTCTAGAATCAGATCAAGTCATATTTAGACAGAAATCACCTTTCATTAACTGCATTTGGCCTTCAATCAATTTATGGCAGGTGAAAATGCCCATTTTCAGCAGGTAGAAAATGCCCATTTTGTGTTGTAATGGTCCTTTACAAGAATTGCAAGCTGTCCTGTGAGCTCAGATCCTTATATTATGAAGCTCTAGAATCAGATCAAGTCATATTTAGACAGAAATCACCTTTCATTAACTGCATTTGGCCTTCAATCAATTTATGGCAGGTGAAAATGCCTTCAATCAATTTTTGGCAGGTGAAACTGCCCATTTTGTGTTGTAATGGTCCTTGGCTAAAATTCCAAGCTGTACTGTGAGCTCAGATCCTTATATTATGAAGCTCTAGAATCAGATCAAGTCATATTTAGGAGGAAATCACCTTTCATTAACTGCATTTGGCCTTCAATCAATTTATGGCGGGTGAAAATGCCCATTTTCAGCAGGTGGAAAATGCCCATTTTTGTGTTGTAATGGTCCTTTACAAGAATTGCAAGCTGTCCTGTGAGCGCAGATCTTTATATTATGAAGCTCTAGAATCAGATCAAGTCATATTTAGGCAGAAATCACCTTTCATTAACTGCATTTGGCCTTCAATCAATTTATGGCAGGTGAAACTGCCCATTTTGTGTTGTAATGGTCCTTCACAAGAATTACAAGCTGTCCTGTGAACTCAGATCCTTATATTATGAATGTCTAGAATCAGATCACGTCATATTTAGGCAGAAAAAAACATTTCATTAACTGCATTTGGCCTTCAATCAATTTATGGCAGGTGAAAATGCCCATTTTCAGCAGGTGGAAAATGCCCATTTTGTGTTGTAATGGTCCTTTACAAGAATTGCAAGTTGTCCTGTGAGTTCAGATCACTATATTATGAAGCTCTAGAATCAGATCACGTCATATTTAGGAGGAAATCACCTTTCATTAACTGCATTTGGCCTTCAATCAATTTATGGCAGGTGAAAATGCCCATTTTCAGCAGGTGGAAAATGCCCATTTTGTGTTGTAATGGTCCTTTACAAGAATTGCAAGCTGTCCTGTGAGCTCAGATCCTTATATTATGAAGCTCTAGAATCAGATCAAGTCATATTTAGACAGAAATCACCTTTCATTAACTGCATTTGGCCTTCAATCAATTTATGGCAGGTGAAAATGCCTTCAATCAATTTTTGGCAGGTGAAACTGCCCATTTTGTGTTGTCATGGTCCTTTGCTAAAATTCCAAGCTGTACTGTGAGCTCAGATCCTTATATTATGAAGCTCTAGAATCAGATCAAGTCATATTTAGGAGGAAATCACCTTTCATTAACTGCATTTGGCCTTCAATCAATTTATGGCAGGTGAAAATGCCCATTTTGTGTTGTAATGGTCCTTTACAAGAATTGCAAGCTGTCCTGTGAGCTCAGATCACTATATTATGAAGCTCTAGAATCAGATCAAGTCATATTTAGGAGGAAATCACCTTTCATTAACTGACATTTGGCCTTCAATCAATTTATGGCAGGTGAAAATGCCCATTTTCAGCAGGTGGAAAATGCCCATTTTGTGTTGTAATGGTCCTTTACAAGAATTGCAAGCTGTCCTGTGAGCTCAGATCCTTATATTATGGAGCTCTAGAATCAGATCAAGTCATATTTAGACAGAAATCACCTTTCATTAACTGCATTTGGCCTTCAATCAATTTATGGCAGGTGAAAATGCCTTCAATCAATTTTTTGCAGGTGAAACTGCCCATTTTGTGTTGTAATGGTCCTTCACAAGAATTACAAGCTGTCCTGTGAACTCAGATCCTTATATTATGAATGTCTAGAATCAGATCAAGTCATATTTAGGCAGAAAAAACGTTTCATTAACTGCATTTGGCCTTCAATCAATTTATGGCAGGTGAAAATGCCCATTTTGTGTTGTAATGTTCCTTTGCTAAAATTCCAAGCTGTCCTGTGAGCTCAGATCCTTATATTATGAAGCTCTAGAATCAGATCAAGTCATATTTTGGCAGAAATCACGTTTCATTAACTGCATTTGGCCTTCAATCAATTTTTGGCAGGTGAAAATGCCCATTTTGTGTTGTAATGGTCCTTTACAAGAATTGCAAGCTGTCCTGTGAGCTCAGATCCTTATATTATGAAGCTCTAGAATCAGATCAAGTCATATTTAGACAGAAATCACCTTTCATTAACTGCATTTGGCCTTCAATCAATTTATGGCAGGTGAAAATGCCCATTTTCAGCAGGTAGAAAATGCCCATTTTGTGTTGTAATGGTCCTTTACAAGAATGGCAAGCTGTCCTGTGAGCTCAGATCCTTATATTATGAATGTCTAGAATCAGATCAAGTCATATTTAGGCAGAAATCACCTTTCATTAACTGCATTTGGCTTTCAATCAATTTATGGCAGGTGAAAATGCCTTCAATCAATTTTTGGCAGGTGAAACTGCCCATTTTGTGTTGTAATGGTCCTTTGCTAAAATTCCAAGCTGTACTGTGAGCTCAGATCCTTATATTATGAAGCTCTAGAATCAGATCAAGTCATATTTAGGAGGAAATCACCTTTCATTAACTGCATTTGGCCTTCAATCAATTTATGGCAGGTGAAAATGCCCATTTTGTGTTGTAATGGTCCTTTACAAGAATTGCAAGCTGTCCTGTGAGTTCAGATCCTTATATTATGAAGCTCTAGAATCAGATCACGTCATATTTAGGCAGATAAAACGTTTCATTAACTGCATTTGGGCTTCAATCAATTTATGGCAGGTGAAAATGCCCATTTTCAGCAGGTGGAAAATGCCCATTTTGTGTTGTAATGGTCCTTTACAAGAATTGCAAGCTGTCCTGTGAGCTCAGATCACTATATTATGAAGCTCTAGAATCAGATCAAGTCATATGTAGGAGGAAATCACCTTTCATTAACTGCATTTGGCCTTCAATCAATTTATGGCAGGTGAAAATGCCCATTTTGTGTTGTAATGGTCCTTTACAAGAATTCCAAGCTGTCCTGTGAGTTCAGATCCTTATATTATGAATGTCTAGAATCAGATCAAGTCATATTTAGGCAGAAATCACCTTTCATTAACTGCATTTGGCCTTCAATCAATTTTTGGCAGGTGAAAATGCCCATTTTGTGTTGTAATGGTCCTTTACAAGAATTGCAAGCTGTCCTGTGAGCTCAGATCCTTATATTATGAAGCTCTAGAATCAGATCAAGTCATATTTAGACAGAAATCACCTTTCATTAACTGCATTTGGCCTTCAATCAATTTATGGCAGATGAAAATGAAAATGCCCATTTTCAGCAGGTGTAAAGGACCATTACAACACAAAATGGGCTTTTTCCAAGAATTGCAAGCTGTCCTGTGAGCTCAGATCCTTATATTATGAAGCTCTAGAATCAGATCAAGTCATATTTAGACAGAAATCACCTTTCATTAACTACATTTGGCCTTCAATCAATTTATGGCAGGTGAACATGCCCATTTTCAGCAGGTGGAAAAAGCCCATTTTGTGTTGTAATGGTCCTTTACAAGAATTCCAAGCTGTCCTGTGAGTTCAGATCCTTATATTATGAATGTCTAGAATCAGATCACGTCATATTTAGGCAGAAAAAACGTTTCATTAACTGCATTTGGGCTTCAATCAATTTATGGCAGGTGAAAATGCCCATTTTCAGCAGGTGGAAAATGCCCATTTTGTGTTGTAATTGTCCTTTACAAGAATTGCAAGCTGTCCTGTGAGCTCAGATCCTTATATTATGGAGCTCTAGAATCAGATCAAGTCATATTTAGACAGAAATCACCTTTCATTAACTGCATTTGGCCTTCAATCAATTTATGGCAGGTGAAAATGCCTTCAATCAATTTTTGGCAGGTGAAACTGCCCATTTTGTGTTGTAATGGTCCTTGGCTAAAATTCCAAGCTGTACTGTGAGCTCAGATCCTTATATTATGAAGCTCTAGAATCAGATCAAGTCATATTTAGGCAGAAATCACCTTTCATTAACTGCATTTGGCCTTCAATCAATTTATGGCAGGTGAAAATGCCCATTTTCAGCAGGTGGAAAATGCCCATTTTGTGTTGTAATGGTCCTTTACAAGAATTGCAAGCTGTCCTGTGAGCTCAGATCCTTATATTATGGAGCTCTAGAATCAGATCAAGTCATATTTAGACAGAAATCACCTTTCATTAACTGCATTTGGCCTTCAATCAATTTATGGCGGGTGAAAATGCCCATTTTCAGCAGGTGGAAAATGCCCATTTTGTGTTGTAATGGTCCTTTACAAGAATGGCAAGCTGTCCTGTGAGCTCAGATCCTTATATTATGAATGTCTAGAATCAGATCAAGTCATATTTAGGCAGAAATCACCTTTCATTAACTGCATTTGGCTTTCAATCAATTTATGGCAGGTGAAAATGCCTTCAATCAATTTTTGGCAGGTGAAACTGCCCATTTTGTGTTGTAATGGTCCTTTGCTAAAATTCCAAGCTGTACTGTGAGCTCAGATCCTTATATTATGAAGCTCTAGAATCAGATCAAGTCATATTTAGGAGGAAATCACCTTTCATTAACTGCATTTGGCCTTCAATCAATTTATGGCAGGTGAAAATGCCCATTTTGTGTTGTAATGGTCCTTTACAAGAATTGCAAGCTGTCCTGTGAGTTCAGATCCTTATATTATGAAGCTCTAGAATCAGATCACGTCATATTTAGGCAGATAAAACGTTTCATTAACTGCATTTGGGCTTCAATCAATTTATGGCAGGTGAAAATGCCCATTTTCAGCAGGTGGAAAATGCCCATTTTGTGTTGTAATGGTCCTTTACAAGAATTGCAAGCTGTCCTGTGAGCTCAGATCACTATATTATGAAGCTCTAGAATCAGATCAAGTCATATGTAGGAGGAAATCACCTTTCATTAACTGCATTTGGCCTTCAATCAATTTATGGCAGGTGAAAATGCCCATTTTGTGTTGTAATGGTCCTTTACAAGAATTCCAAGCTGTCCTGTGAGTTCAGATCCTTATATTATGAATGTCTAGAATCAGATCAAGTCATATTTAGGCAGAAATCACCTTTCATTAACTGCATTTGGCCTTCAATCAATTTTTGGCAGGTGAAAATGCCCATTTTGTGTTGTAATGGTCCTTTACAAGAATTGCAAGCTGTCCTGTGAGCTCAGATCCTTATATTATGAAGCTCTAGAATCAGATCAAGTCATATTTAGACAGAAATCACCTTTCATTAACTGCATTTGGCCTTCAATCAATTTATGGCAGATGAAAATGAAAATGCCCATTTTCAGCAGGTGTAAAGGACCATTACAACACAAAATGGGCTTTTTCCAAGAATTGCAAGCTGTCCTGTGAGCTCAGATCCTTATATTATGAAGCTCTAGAATCAGATCAAGTCATATTTAGACAGAAATCACCTTTCATTAACTACATTTGGCCTTCAATCAATTTATGGCAGGTGAACATGCCCATTTTCAGCAGGTGGAAAAAGCCCATTTTGTGTTGTAATGGTCCTTTACAAGAATTCCAAGCTGTCCTGTGAGTTCAGATCCTTATATTATGAATGTCTAGAATCAGATCACGTCATATTTAGGCAGAAAAAACGTTTCATTAACTGCATTTGGGCTTCAATCAATTTATGGCAGGTGAAAATGCCCATTTTCAGCAGGTGGAAAATGCCCATTTTGTGTTGTAATTGTCCTTTACAAGAATTGCAAGCTGTCCTGTGAGCTCAGATCCTTATATTATGGAGCTCTAGAATCAGATCAAGTCATATTTAGACAGAAATCACCTTTCATTAACTGCATTTGGCCTTCAATCAATTTATGGCAGGTGAAAATGCCTTCAATCAATTTTTGGCAGGTGAAACTGCCCATTTTGTGTTGTAATGGTCCTTGGCTAAAATTCCAAGCTGTACTGTGAGCTCAGATCCTTATATTATGAAGCTCTAGAATCAGATCAAGTCATATTTAGGCAGAAATCACCTTTCATTAACTGCATTTGGCCTTCAATCAATTTATGGCAGGTGAAAATGCCCATTTTCAGCAGGTGGAAAATGCCCATTTTGTGTTGTAATGGTCCTTTACAAGAATTGCAAGCTGTCCTGTGAGCTCAGATCCTTATATTATGGAGCTCTAGAATCAGATCAAGTCATATTTAGACAGAAATCACCTTTCATTAACTGCATTTGGCCTTCAATCAATTTATGGCGGGTGAAAATGCCCATTTTCAGCAGGTGGAAAATGCCCATTTTTGTGTTGTAATGGTCCTTTACAAGAATTGCAAGCTGTCCTGTGAGCGCAGATCTTTATATTATGAAGCTCTAGAATCAGATCAAGTCATATTTAGGCAGAAAAAACGTTTCATTAACTGCATTTGGCCTTCAATCAATTTATGGCAGGTGAAAATGCCCAATTTCAGCAGGTGGAAAATGCCCATTTTGTGTTGTAATGGTCCTTTAAAAGAATTGCAAGCTGTCCTGTGAGCTCAGATCCTTATATTATGGAGCTCTAGAATCAGATCAAGTCATATTTAGACAGAAATCACCTTTCATTAACTGCATTTGGCCTTCAATCAATTTATGGCAGGTGAAAATGCCTTCAATCAATTTTTGGCAGGTGAAACTGCCCATTTTGTGTTGTAATGGTCCTTTGCTAAAATTCCAAGCTGTACTGTGAGCTCAGATCCTTATATTATGAAGCTCTAGAATCAGATCAAGTCATATTTAGGAGGAAATCACCTTTCATTAACTGCATTTGGCCTTCAATCAATTTATGGCGGGTGAAAATGCCCATTTTCAGCAGGTGGAAAATGCCCATTTTTGTGTTGTAATGGTCCTTTACAAGAATTGCAAGCTGTCCTGTGAGCGCAGATCTTTATATTATGAAGCTCTAGAATCAGATCAAGTCATATTTAGGCAGAAATCACCTTTCATTAACTGCATTTGGCCTTCAATCAATTTATGGCAGGTGAAACTGCCCATTTTGTGTTGTAATGGTCCTTCACAAGAATTACAAGCTGTCCTGTGAACTCAGATCCTTATATTATGAATGTCTAGAATCAGATCACGTCATATTTAGGCAGAAAAAACATTTCATTAACTGCATTTGGCCTTCAATCAATTTATGGCAGGTGAAAATGCCCATTTTCAGCAGGTGGAAAATGCCCATTTTGTGTTGTAATAGTCCTTTACAAGAATTGCAAGTTGTCCTGTGAGTTCAGATCACTATATTATGAAGCTCTAGAATCAGATCAAGTCATATTTAGGAGGAAATCACCTTTCATTAACTGCATTTGGCCTTCAATCAATTTATGGCAGGTGAAAATGCCCATTTTCAGCAGGTGGAAAATGCCCATTTTGTGTTGTAATGGTCCTTTACAAGAATTGCAAGCTGTCCTGTGAGCTCAGATCATATATTATGAAGCTCTAGAATCAGATCAAGTCATATTTAGACAGAAATCACCTTTCATTAACTGCATTTGGCCTTCAATCAATTTATGGCAGGTGAAAATGCCTTCAATCAATTTTTGGCAGGTGAAACTGCCCATTTTGTGTTGTCATGGTCCTTTGCTAAAATTCCAAGCTGTACTGTGAGCTCAGATCCTTATATTATGAAGCTCTAGAATCAGATCAAGTCATATTTAGGCAGAAATCACCTTTCATTAACTGCATTTGGCCTTCAATCAATTTATGGCAGGTGAAAATGCCCATTTTGTGTTGTAATGGTCCTTTACAAGAATTGCAAGCTGTCCTGTGAGCTCAGATCACTATATTATGAAGCTCTAGAATCAGATCAAGTCATATTTAGGAGGAAATCACCTTTCATTAACTGCATTTGGCCTTCAATCAATTTATGGCAGGTGAAAATGTCCATTTTCAGCAGGTGGAAAATGCCCATTTTGTGTTGTAATGGTCCTTTACAAGAATTGCAAGCTGTCCTGTGAGCTCAGATCCTTATATTATGGAGCTCTAGAATCAGATCAAGTCATATTTAGACAGAAATCACCTTTCATTAAATGCATTTGGCCTTCAATCAATTTATGGCAGGTGAAAATGCCTTCAATCAATTTTTGGCAGGTGAAACTGCCCATTTTGTGTTGTAATGGTCCTTCACAAGAATTACAAGCTGTCCTGTGAACTCAGATCCTTATATTATGAATGTCTAGAATCAGATCAAGTCATATTTAGGCAGAAAAAACGTTTCATTAACTGCATTTGGCCTTCAATCAATTTATGGCAGGTGAAAATGCCCATTTTCAGCAGGTGGAAAATGCCCATTTTGTGTTGTAATGGTCCTTTACAAGAATTGCAAGCTGTCCTGTGAGCTCAGATCCTTATATTATGGAGCTCTAGAATCACATCAAGTCATATTTAGGCAGAAATCACCTTTCATTAACTGCATTTGGCCTTCAATCAATTTATGGCAGGTGAAAATGCCCATTTTCAGCAGGTGGAAAATGCCCATTTTGTGTTGTAATGTCCTTTACAAGAATTGCAAGCTGTCCTGTGAGCTCAGATCCTTATATTATGGAGCTCTAGAATCAGATCAAGTCATATTTAGACAGAAATCACCTTTCATTAACTGCATTTGGCCTTCAATCAATTTATGGCAGGTGAAAATGCCTTCAATCAATTTTTGGCAGGTGAAACTGCCCATTTTGTGTTGTAATGGTCCTTCACAAGAATTACAAGCTGTCCTGTGAACTCAGATCCTTATATTATGAATGTCTAGAATCAGATCAAGTCATATTTAGGCAGAAAAAACGTTTCATTAACTGCATTTGGCCTTCAATCAATTTATGGCAGGTGAAAATGCCCATTTTCAGCAGGTGGAAAATGCCCATTTTGTGTTGTAATGGTCCTTTACAAGAATTGCAAGCTGTCCTGTGAGCTCAGATCCTTATATTATGGAGCTCTAGAATCAGATCAAGTCATATTTAGACAGAAATCACCTTTCATTAACTGCATTTGGCCTTCAATCAATTTATGTTATATGAAAATGAAAATGCCCATTTTCAGCAGGTGGAAAAAGCCCATTTTGTGTTGTAATGGTCCTTTGGTAAAATTCCAAGCTGTCCTGTGAGCTCAGATCTTTATATTATGAAGCTCTAGAATCAGATCAAGTCATATTTAGGCAGAAATCACCTTTCATTAACTGCATTTGGCCTTCAATCAATTTTTGGCAGGTGAAAATGCCCATTTTGTGTTGTAATGGTCCTTTACAAGAATGGCAAGCTGTCCTGTGAGCTCAGATCCTTATATTATGAATGTCTAGAATCAGATCAAGTCATATTTAGGCAGAAATCACCTTTCATTAACTGCATTTGGCCTTCAATCAATTTATGGCAGGTGAAAATGCCCATTTTCAGCAGGTGGAAAATGCCCATTTTTGTTTTGTAATGGTCCTTTACAAGAATTGCAAGCTGTCCTGTGAGCGCAGATCTTTATATTATGAAGCTCTAGAATCAGATCAAGTCATATTTAGGCAGAAATCACCTTTCATTAACTGCATTTGGCCTTCAATCAATTTATGGCAGGTGAAACTGCCCATTTTGTGTTGTAATGGTCCTTCACAAGAATTACAAGCTGTCCTGTGAACTCAGATCCTTATATTATGAATGTCTAGAATCAGATCACGTCATATTTAGGCAGAAAAAACGTTTCATTAACTGCATTTGGCCTTCAATCAATTTATGGCAGGTGAAAATGCCCATTTTCAGCAGGTGGAAAATGCCCATTTTGTGTTGTAATGGTCCTTTACAAGAATTGCAAGTTGTCCTGTGAGTTCAGATCACTATATTATGAAGCTCTAGAATCAGATCAAGTCATATTTAGGAGGAAATCACCTTTCATTAACTGCATTTGGCCTTCAATCAATTTATGGCAGGTGAAAATGCCCATTTTCAGCAGGTGGAAAATGCCCATTTTGTGTTGTAATGGTCCTTTACAAGAATTGCAAGCTGTCCTGTGAGCTCAGATCCTTATATTATGAAGCTCTAGAATCAGATCAAGTCATATTTAGACAGAAATCACCTTTCATTAACTGCATTTGGCCTTCAATCAATTTATGGCAGGTGAAAATGCCTTCAATCAATTTTTGGCAGGTGAAACTGCCCATTTTGTGTTGTCATGGTCCTTTGCTAAAATTCCAAGCTGTACTGTGAGCTCAGATCCTTATATTATGAAGCTCTAGAATCAGATCAAGTCATATTTAGGAGGAAATCACCTTTCATTAACTGCATTTGGCCTTCAATCAATTTATGGCAGGTGAAAATGCCCATTTTCAGCAGGTGGAAAATGCCCATTTTGTGTTGTAATGGTCCTTTACAAGAATTGCAAGCTGTCCTGTGAGCTCAGATCCTTATATTATGAAGCTCTAGAATCAGATCAAGTCATATTTAGACAGAAATCACCTTTCATTAACTGCATTTGGCCTTCAATCAATTTATGGCAGGTGAAAATGCCCATTTTCAGCAGGTGGAAAATGCCCATTTTGTGTTGTAATGGTCCTTTACAAGAATTGCAAGCTGTCCTGTGAGCTCAGATCCTTATATTATGGAGCTCTAGAATCAGATCAAGTCATATTTAGACAGAAATCACCTTTCATTAACTGCATTTGGCCTTCAATCAATTTATGGCGGGTGAAAATGCCCATTTTCAGCAGGTGGAAAATGCCCATTTTTGTGTTGTAATGGTCCTTTACAAGAATTGCAAGCTGTCCTGTGAGCGCAGATCTTTATATTATGAAGCTCTAGAATCAGATCAAGTCATATTTAGGCAGAAAAAACGTTTCATTAACTGCATTTGGCCTTCAATCAATTTATGGCAGGTGAAAATGCCCATTTTCAGCAGGTGGAAAATGCCCATTTTGTGTTGTAATGGTCCTTTACAAGAATTGCAAGCTGTCCTGTGAGCTCAGATCCTTATATTATGGAGCTCTAGAATCAGATCAAGTCATATTTAGACAGAAATCACCTTTCATTAACTGCATTTGGCCTTCAATCAATTTATGGCAGGTGAAAATGCCTTCAATCAATTTTTGGCAGGTGAAACTGCCCATTTTGTGTTGTAATGGTCCTTTGCTAAAATTCCAAGCTGTACTGTGAGCTCAGATCCTTATATTATGAAGCTCTAGAATCAGATCAAGTCATATTTAGGAGGAAATCACCTTTCATTAACTGCATTTGGCCTTCAATCAATTTATGGCGGGTGAAAATGCCCATTTTCAGCAGGTGGAAAATGCCCATTTTTGTGTTGTAATGGTCCTTTACAAGAATTGCAAGCTGTCCTGTGAGCGCAGATCTTTATATTATGAAGCTCTAGAATCAGATCAAGTCATATTTAGGCAGAAATCACCTTTCATTAACTGCATTTGGCCTTCAATCAATTTATGGCAGGTGAAACTGCCCATTTTGTGTTGTAATGGTCCTTCACAAGAATTACAAGCTGTCCTGTGAACTCAGATCCTTATATTATGAATGTCTAGAATCAGATCACGTCATATTTAGGCAGAAAAAACATTTCATTAACTGCATTTGGCCTTCAATCAATTTATGGCAGGTGAAAATGCCCATTTTCAGCAGGTGGAAAATGCCCATTTTGTGTTGTAATGGTCCTTTACAAGAATTGCAAGTTGTCCTGTGAGTTCAGATCACTATATTATGAAGCTCTAGAATCAGATCAAGTCATATTTAGGAGGAAATCACCTTTCATTAACTGCATTTGGCCTTCAATCAATTTATGGCAGGTGAAAATGCCCATTTTCAGCAGGTGGAAAATGCCCATTTTGTGTTGTAATGGTCCTTTACAAGAATTGCAAGCTGTCCTGTGAGCTCAGATCCTTATATTATGAAGCTCTAGAATCAGATCAAGTCATATTTAGACAGAAATCACCTTTCATTAACTGCATTTGGCCTTCAATCAATTTATGGCAGGTGAAAATGCCTTCAATCAATTTTTGGCAGGTGAAACTGCCCATTTTGTGTTGTCATGGTCCTTTGCTAAAATTCCAAGCTGTACTGTGAGCTCAGATCCTTATATTATGAAGCTCTAGAATCAGATCAAGTCATATTTAGGAGGAAATCACCTTTCATTAACTGCATTTGGCCTTCAATCAATTTATGGCAGGTGAAAATGCCCATT